>JADRCC010559953.1:0-26726 GCA_019843855.1 Hylomyscus alleni
CAGGCTTCTAAGCTCCTCTGTCAAACTGCATGTCTCCGTTTTCCATTTAGGTAATCCATATCATGCCTGAAGATGACAAAATAACCCTTATTCTTGAGTGCCTAATATAGACTAAATAGCACTGAAAAGACTCTTCTAAAAATACTTTGTAAAAGCCAAATTAGAAAATGCTTAATAATGGGAGATTTGTCTCATTGCTTCCTTCAGTAATGATCCAGAAGGCTACACGTTCGCATTTTATCACGTTGAATCAATTTCCTTTTAAGCAAAATGAAGTTTGGAATAAATAATGCCTACAGTACATTAGATATGATATTTCTCAATCATTTTAGAGAACTTGAAAGTGCGCAAAGCAACTTCACAAAGCAAGCATTGATGACAGCACTTAAAGACTACTTAGCAGGCGGTTATTACTGAGGCAATAAAAATTGGGAGCCAGATAAAACTAGGCTAAATAGCTATTCCAAGAACTGCTAAATTTAGAAATTCTTGATAAGCTAGTATTTTTTTCTGAGCCAGAATTAGCTCACTTGTAAAATGTAAGTAATAATGCAGTAAAATGTTCTGAAGGTTAATAGCAGTCACCTTTCCAGGTTCATCTTCCAGAACAACAAACACAGAGCAGTAACGTTGCTCATTTCCTGTTTCCATACCAACTGAAAAACAAAAAAAAAAAAATTAAAAAACTGAAACCAAAACCCAAACCCAAAACAACAACAAAAATACAAACAAAAAACTGCCACAGCAGTGTTTTGAACAATGATGATCTGTGTGTGTGCATGTGTGTGTGTATGTGTGTGTGTATGTGTGTGTGTGCATGTGTGTGTGTGTGTGCATGTGTGTGTGTGTGCGTGTGTGTGTGCATGTGTGTGTATGTGTGTCTGTATACTTTCATAATTTAACAACTTGATAATATTCACATTAGAAAAGAAAAACAGGGGCTAGACAGATGGTTCAGAGGTAAAGCGCACCAGTTGCTCTTCTAGAAGACCAGGGTTCCATTCCCAGAACCGTAGATAATTACTCACAACTGTACACAATTCTAGTACCAAGGAATGCAATAACACTCTCTGATGTCTGAAGTCTGGGTGTGCATGTTGTATACATACATGCTTGCAGACAAAACACTAATATACATAAAATAATAATTTCCAAAAAAGAAAACATTGCATAAGGAAGAATTTCACAGTCACTTAAAATCAACAACAGTTCCAAAATTGTTAGACTATAGACATTTGTGGAAAAGTATGTATTTAGTAAAACTTAAAAATAAGAGAAAGCACATTCACTTTCAAGAACGTATTCATTATTTAAAATAAAAGTTTATTATTGTTTGTGTATTGCAGGGTCTTTCCCTAAAAGCTCATGTGTAGAAGATTTCTCTACCACAACTAGTGATACTAGTAAAGGCAATCAGATCATGAGGTAATAACTTGACCAGCTGTTTAATACACTCAGATCATAGTTAAGTGGGTTATTAGTAGGTAGAGTTTATTTGAATAATCAGAGTGAAGGTGTTTGCTTAAAGATATTCTCGTTACTGCATCCCTCCAAATTCTCTCTCTGCTCCCTGGCTACGCTGAAGTGACCACTTTCCCCCGCATCATGCCCTTTTGCCAGGATGAGAAACTTCTCTATCCGAGACCTAAAAGCAACACAACCACCTAACCATTGGCTGAAATTTTAGGTCAAAGTTAGTCCTTACATGTAGTGATTTTTTTTATCGAAGAGTTTTGTCACACAACAATGGTAAAATATGTATTTACTAGCATAAAATTGTTTATAATTATAAGTGATTTCTTCTAAAATTGTGTTCAAATATTATTTTTAATATAAAGAACAGTCGGTGAGTTAATGTTTTAATTTACTTTAATATCTTCCTTTGAGATTAGGCTATTGCTTTTAGGAAAATTTGTTTTCTAAGTCTTTTGTCTAGTATGTGTATAAAAGAAATGACCACATATTAACTGAGGGAAAGAATGAAGATAGGTATCTGAACTTGCTCATTAAAAACAATTACATTACCAGGTCGTGGTGGTGGTGCATGCCTTTGGTCCCAACTATGAAGGCAGAGTTAGGGCAATCGCTAAGTTCAAGACCAGACTGATCTACAGAGTGAGTTCCAGGACGTCCAAGGTTACACAGAGAGGCCTTGTCTTGAAAAACAAAACAAAACAAAGCACCTGAATAAACAAAGAAATAAATGAATCAAAACTGAAAATTAAGTTTTGAAATCTTGATTCTTACAAAATATTTCTGTATACATTTCTGTTTTGAAATAACACAGTAAATCCACTCAACTCAGGGCCTCAAGAAAGTGTCTGGACACTGATTCTATTTTACTCCTGTTCCATCCTCACTATCCTCCCAACACACAGGGCATGATGGCACTGATTTAACAATTTAACCTCAAACTACAAAGCCAGAAGTTCTCAACCTGTGGGCTATGACACCTTTGAGAGTCAAAGGACCCTTTCACAGGGGTTGCCTAAAACCATCCTGAATATCAGATATTTACATTATTCTTTATAGCAGAAGCAAAGTAACAGTTATGAAGTGGCAATGATTTTATGGTTGGGGGGGTCACCACAACATGAGGAACTGTATCAAAAGGACATAGCATTGAGGGAGGGAGGCAGGTTTGAAAAAAATCACTGATAAGCAGGGGGAAAAATAGTAAACCTGTGCTGTGCTAGAAGTCAAACATCATAAAAGATGTCAAGTTTCACAGACTTAGTAAGGCCCCTCTGGCCAAGACAGAGCACTGAAAGTAGCACATTCCATTTAAGAATTCAAACTGAGGCTGCTGTCAGCTGGTCTTTCCTGAGGCTGCTGTCAGCTGGTCTTTCCTGGATCCTCCACTTCTGCTGATATGCTGTGCCTTCGACTATACAGGAACCTCAGCAAGTCTTATTGTATCTACCATGGGATCTGAGGTCAGCATTTCTCTATCAGATTCACAGGCAATCTGAATCTAAAATCTCCTATTAGTAGCTATTCATCTCATAAGAACAAAATTGCAGGAGTGAGAAGCTCAGCATCATTCTGGATAATGTTACAAGGATGTCCTGAAATTAAATTCAGTGGAGGACAATGAAAACATTAGTAATATTAGTAATTTACATGACGGCATGCATGGAATTTATTTATGAGGATAACATTTTGAATTGTGAACTCATATTCTTATTTACCAGATATCTTGTTCCAAGCTACCATTTCTCAGTCAACACAAGCTGTTTGTCCCACCTTTAATTCTCCAGGGAAGGAGTGCTAATAAGCCCAGAGAATAAACATTGGAATTCCTAGTTCTTTAGTTTCAAATAAGCTTTCAAAATCCATAGCCAAAATGTGAGTTCTGACATTCAAAGATTTGGCAAAATCCTTGATGCTCTTGTTACAATTGTCTAAGCTTTGTTCAGACTGTGAAGCTGATCCTATAAGCAAGAATTAAATATTTTAAAAGGAAGCAGCCTTTCTATTTCACATACAAAACTTACAAGAGCTAAAGGAGTGGAGGAAAGAAGGGAACAAGAGACAGAACAAGAGGTGATAAAGGTTAGGTTCATATGGGTGAGCTTGGTTGAGATGGCACAAGAAACCATAAAAGAGACCATAGAAAAATAAAGGCTGTCTGTCTACCATGTGCAAACATAATAGAACAAACAAAACAAAAAAAAAACAAAAAAAAATAAAACAAAAAAAGAGAAAGAAATGACCAAGCTCATTAAAAAAATAAAATAAAACTGAATTAAAAGAAACACTGTTTCAGATACTAGGTAGTTTATCTTCTAAATATACACATTTCAACCAGCAGGGTTTTTTTTTTTTTTTTTTTTTATGTAGGTAAATGACTAAAGAAAATCTAGAATTTGACATGGTGTAGTAAAGCATGCCGCCACTTCGACATTGAAGAAGGACGAGAGGAACATGGGTGTGAGGCTCAATTGAGCCTCATAAAATGTCCCAGACCAACCTGGACTGTAAAACAAGTCCCTTTCTCTTTAAAACTCAGAACGACTAAAGAAGCTGTCTGAAAGTCTAGGGCTATCACCAGAGCTTCTGATGGTGGGGTGTATTCATATGCAAGGCTTTGCCAAATGTATTTATTATCCTTTTGCCTTTAAAAACATTAAATTTCTGCTCTTGCCTTTTCTTTATCTCTAACAGAGAAAGACAAATACCCAAATAAGATATCGGTCAAAGCACTGGATTATAACAAATATACACATTATGATGAAATTGTGACAATTTCAGAATCTTCTATTTTTATCAAATTGATCCAGAAACCTCTCTCCCTACATCTATGAATCACAGGCGAGGACTAGATGTTGACTAATTTGCCTCTGCAGGGCAGAACACTTACCTAATTATAATTTATAGTTTTGTTTACCTTTCTGTTGTGAAAGCTAATTATTTGTCTGAGTAAGAGTTTCTGCCCTATTAAGCCATTGGTGAGTGAAAGTACAATTTAAATTTTATCTGTACTTCCACAAGATTCACACCTCTCAGTGGAGGACCAGATACCTTCAGGGTCTTTGTGAAGAGATAGATTTCAGAGAACTAAAGTAAATTTCACACATTTTAAAGTATGGCCAGTAGAGGTTTCAAAAGACACCAATGAAAAATACAGTTCAAGTGTTTGGCTTGCAGTGACTTAATTGCATGGCTACAAGCTTTGTCATATAAATACCTCTGTTTAGAGTCAATAAAGAAATATTTACTTTCTGGATGGTCCTCTGTAATAAAACATCTGCTGCCCTATATTTTCTAGACTACTCAGATAGCAAGCTGACTCAACATTCAAGATAAGAAAGTAATAGAAATATGAGGAAACATATTAAAAGAAATCAATAGGCATAAACATTCTTGGCTTATAATTCACTTCAATTAGCCCTACTTACGCATTTAAATAAGAATGATATCTTAAGCCCCAAGATAATAAATAGCCCCTGTTAAAAAATAACTCATGCTAATTCATTAACCCAATGTTCCTATTTGAAGAAGATCCATGGTAAGATTTCTTCCCAAAGAGAATGGACTTCTGTTGAATGTAGTTATTTTTTAATGATGTGCTATCAACAATAGCATGTCCGAAAGACTGAACTAAGAAACTATTTATAATATTGTTATTTTTATTATATTAAAATATGTATTTGGTTTTTAATAGAAAGTGAAATATGACCATGGTATGCTGATATTCAACATGTTACAATTCTGATTTATAGTAGTAATGTTACTAGTAGTTTGAGTTTAATTTGTACATGGTAACTGTGGTGGTTTGAATATTCTTGGCCCTAGGAGTAGCACTATTAGGAGGTAACCAAGCCAGCTTCATCATTCAATAGGCTATCAAGGGAGGGAGTGAGAATTAAAGAAAGAAAAGACATTTAGACAAAGTTATAGCATGACTCCAGCCGATGCTGAGGCTGAAGTGGGTTTATTTTTTCCAGTCTGCTTTTATATCATTCTAGGTACATACAAAGAATATGGTCAGTCCTAAGGCATAAAGTGGTCAAAGAATAAACAACACATAAACAAAGGTCCCATGGTTACTATGCTCAGGGTCTTAACAAGACCCATCAAGATACATAGAACACATCCCTCAGCTGTATTCATCTTGAGCCTACTTTCTTGTTCTAGCCCAATGTTAAATTCCTGCCAAATTTCTAGAAGAAGGCATGAAGAGCTCTCCACAGGGAGGTATGGCCTTGTTGGAGTAGGTATGGCCTTGTGGAGGAAGTGTGTCACAGTGGACATGGGTTTTGAGACCCTCCTCCTAACTGTCTAGAAGAAAGTAGTCTGCTCCTAGCTTCTTTTGAATGAAGATGTAGAACTCTCAGCTCCTCCTGTGCCAAGCCTGTTTGGAAGCTGCCATGCTCGTGCCTTAACGATAATGGACTGAACCCCTGAACCTGCAAGCCAGCCCCAATTAAATATTGTCTTTTGTAAGAGTTTCCTTGGTCATGGCATCTCTTCATAGCAAATAAGTAACTACCCCAAACTAAGACAGTGACAAACAAATGAAACAGCAAAGTTTGTAGATTACTAATTATTATGTAGCATGTACAAGTATAATGGGGCTGAGGCTTACCTTAATATTGGCTGATATTTGTACATATGTGATTTCTAAGCAGGATTTTATTTGTTTATTTGGGGGAGTGAGAATTGGGTTCAAAGCTAGGTCCCTATGTATGCTAGTCAAGCACTGAGCTCTATCAAAAATGACTTATACTCAAGAGTTCTCAAAAATATATCTTATTTTTAAGATGTTTTTATTTTTATTTTATGTGTACGATAGTTTGACTCCATGTATATATAACATGTTCATAGTATGTATAGTTGGTACCTGCATAGGTCAGAAGAGGGCATCAAATCCTCTGGAATGGAGTGAAAGATGGCTATGTGCTACCATGCGGGTACTGGGAACTGGACTAGGTCCTCTGCAAAAGACTTGACACTGTTCTTCGTCATTTGGCCATCTCTCCAACCTCTGAAATTCCTATTTTTTTTAAGAATATCTTTTCTCATTTTATGATCTTTCCTTAAAACATTAATTCCACATAATAGATAGCTAACCATAGAGAGATTTTAAAAAATGATGGGAAAATTACCAGTTGTAAATAGTCATCAGAAACATGCAGTTTGTAGAAGCTTAGCAGCTCAGACTATTTCAGTGATGTCTGGAGCTGTGGTTGCAATTGCTTACAGGATAAAGGGCCTGCCCATCAGTAGAGCCAGAACCTTTACAAACCCTTAAAATTGCATTAAATTTCTGAAAAAAAAAATATTCATTGTGTATTGTTACTTAAACTTTTATTTTAAGACAATGGTAATTAGAATGCTTTAAAGAACCCATTCCACCAAGGGGTCAGTTGGTAAAATGCTAGCCTTGCAAGCACAAGGACATGAATTCAATCCCCCAAAATCCATGTAAAACAAGTCAGGTGAGGTCATGTACACTTATAATCCTAGAACTAGGAGTTAAAGACAAGCAAGTCCCAAGGGGTCACTAGCCAGTCAATCTAGCCTTGTTAGTGGGTTTCAGGGTAGGAAGAAATGCAGTCTCCAAAACAAGGTAGGCAGCATCTGAGAAATGACACTCTAGGGTATCCTCCAACCTCCACTCAAACATTTATGTGCACTCATATACATAACACCTACACACACACACACACACACACACACACACAAATACCTCATATCACACTGTAAGCATTCTATCTAAACTGTGCCCCCACAGTAACCTGGCAATAGCCAGGTATGCCTTACTCACTACAAAAGGGGCTACTTGCCCCATCTTGTTCCTCTCTTGCTCTCTTGCTTTCTTTTGCTCTTGCTCTTCCCTCAGGCCCTGCTCTTCCCATTCCCTTCCCGGCCTCTTCTCCTCTTCTCTTCTACTCTTCTACTCCTCTACTTCTCTACTCTCTCTCTCCTTTTCTCTGCCTCTACTGCCATCTTGACTCCCCTCCTCATGCCCTAAATAAACTCTATTCTATACTATACCTTCATGTGGCTGGTCCCCTGAGGGATGCCTCAGCATAGGCCTACTGAGGCACACCCTTCCCCCATAACTCACCACACCTCCATAGAACATAACCTCCCTCTTCTTTTCTTTTTATAAAGACAGCACACATGAAAAGGACTATTCACCCAGATTAAATGGTATCTACTTGAAAGTCAACAAATATGAGAAACGATATGAGGAGTGATGAAAAGAGCTAATAATACATCAGAGTTAACAGATGAAAAGTTTTCCTCTCAGATAAGAAATAGTGTTGCCGCCCGCGGCTCCATAAAAGCAACATAAATAAGTAGGTCTTCCAAAATAGGAGCCAGGAACCTGATAATCTATTATAATTTCTATATATCTAATAAATATTACCTTATCAATACCTAATCTCAAGGACAGGTGAAAACATTGGCCGGGAGAGATTTACCTTCAGCCACAAATCTTTTAATGGAAAAAGAGAGAGAGCCTCAGACACAAGGGCCCAAATAGAAAAGGCAAACCCCTCCCACGAGTCTTTGAGCAGCCAAGCCAATCAGAAGTCTCTAGAGTCTGTGGAGGTGGGACTTCTAGCAGGAGATGCGCGCAACAAGCTTCTGGTCATGTAAGCCTGCCAGCAGAAAAGGGGGAGGAGTCCACAAAATAGGATCAGGATGTCCATTCCTGCTGTATCTTTTTATTGAACACTGAATTTAGAAGTCCTAAGCAGAGTAATTTTTCAATAAATGAATACATATATAAATAGACAATATCTTGTATACAAGTAGGAGGAAAAAGTGAAATTGTTTGCTGAAGACATTAGATTATACAATATAAAACACTAAAGATTTCATAGAAAATTACAAATTTTTTTAATTCAGTAAAATTGTAGCATGTAATGTCAGCTTATAAAGTCAACATGTCTATATAGTGTTAGTAAAGTATCTAGAAAATAATTTTGGAAGCAATTCCATTCACAATTTATTTTTCAAGGCAAAACTAAAACATACAAATAGAAAATCTTAGAAGTAAATTTAGTCAAGATGTTGAAATATGATATGTCTACAGAAAACTAAATAACATTGATGAAATTTAATAAAGATACAAATATATGGAAAGATATGACATATTTGTTGTTTGGCATAATTAATATTAGAGTATAGCCATATGATCTTAGCTTATGTAAGGAGGAAATCAAGAAGCTCAAACAGGTGACTTTTCCTTTGGCTGGGTGGTCACATGGGTTTTTTTCTGTGCCTTCTGGACCCAAGCTGGCTGATCTCTCTCTGAGGTCCTTTTTTGCCTCCTCTTCTCTGTTGCTATCACACAGCTTGTGACTATGTCTTTGCTTGCACTACTCACTGGGTTGCCTTAACCAGCTAATTTTTTTCTTCAGTTTTGAAGTCTCCATCCTAGCATCACTTGCTCCTGGAGATTCATCTTCAGCTTACCAGGAAGTGAAGAGGTACCTATTCTTTAGAGTTTCACAAATACTTCCTATATGCAAAATACTAAATTTATTATCTGAATTTCAAGCAGCAAAACATTTTTTGTTAAAGGGAAATGAACCATGTGTATAATGGCTGTGGAAGTGCTAGCGTCTTTTACTCACATTACATAGGGAAAGATGTAGCCATATCTATATATCAAATTCAAATGTGAATTTTAGAAATCAAAGCTCAATTATTTTTGACCCTATTGTGTATAGAAAGATAACCCATATTCCGTGAGGATATTTGATTGCCTTATTCTTGAACTTGTCTTTTCACAGAAAATGGGCTTTAAAGCTATATCCCCTAAAACTGTAAATTCTTCTAAAAAGATGAATGTATGGAGGAATCATTTTAATATTTTTTTATGTAAACATCTTTTATTATTTTTTTAAAATGGTGATTACAACATTTTTCTTCATGCAAATATCTTTTATAGAGATAAATGTTAAAACGCTAGTTAAACAGAAGTCAGTCATGCTCTCCCTGATCTCTATGATTGCCAATTGGGATTTGACAGAGTTACAGATCTCTTACATCCTCAGCTATAAATGCAGTCATCAGGGAGCACTGGAAAACAAAGTGTAGGTGGAAAACATCATTTTTCACAAGAAACATTATGGTATAATCTGCTACTCTGAGGCAGAAAAAAGATGAGTGATAATTTATCATCAACCCTGTTAACAACAAATATTCACAGTCCATTGATGATGTTCAAATGTTTTGTACAAGATTCTTTTTTAAATTTTTGGCAGTCTAAATTCCCCGAAGACCCTAAAAGGGAGGAAAGATTTATAAATAGCTTAGAAATTGTGATAGGTTATATTTGATTCAAAAATTTAATGTTTAGCACTCTAAGTAGGCCATAACTATTTCTGGTATCTACATGGCATGATATGTAAATTTAAAGAATGAAAAAATACAAAAGCAGCAAGCTTCATAGTCACATTTAAATAATAACCTTCAGCTAATGTCATATCATTTTTATATTCAACCATTCAAAAATTACTTTGTCTGTTTTCCTTTTTATCAATTCTTTTGACAATGGGGTCCTAACACTTTAGAATATTAGATCAATCAAGTTTACAATGAAACTTTGTCTCCAATAATAAGATCATTTGGGAGAGTGAAAAGAGTGTGGAAGAAGGGAAGAAAGTATTTATACCATATTGTATTTTCTGTCAACTAAGGAAAACTATAAGCTTACTTTTTTGAGAGAAAGGGAATAATTAATAAAATAAAACAATAAAGCTAGAATCATAATTTAAACAATACTAATCATTGTTAGAGATTGCTAATTAACTGCCTTTTAACATATACAATACCTGTGCACTCTAATCTGTGCTCAGTATTTTCATCCACTGTGAAATGTATGTGTAATGCCTTGCTTGATTAATGGCAGAGAACTGTTAAGCACTTAAGTCCAGGAATAGAATAGTGTTTGGACTGAGGTTCCAAAGCAACACTGAAGAATGTAAAAGAAGTCATTAGACTTTGTTTAATCTAAACTAATCATATACTCTGCAAGTGTTTTCTCAACTTTATTTCAAAACTAATTTGTAGGGGAAGGTTCTGATGTTAAGGTCCTATTCCACAACTGGTTCTTGATCTGTCAGTAAAGAAAGTCATGGGCCAATTGCTGGGCAGAAGGCGGGTTTTCTGGGTCCGAGGAGGAAAAGGAGATTCAGGAGAGGGGAACAGAGATTGTCATGCTTTGGAGAAAAGAGAACCAGGCAGCCATGTGAGATCTCAAAATGGCGTGATCACACAGGATGCTCATAGAGGTGGGTGGTCAGGGGAGTTTAGCAACTGAAGTTTAGAGCAAGTGGAAAGACAGAATAAGAAATTGGCAAGGGCATGCTTTTCCAGGTGGGAGATAGTAATACCCAGCAATTGTGTCCTAAGGCAAGTTGAGACAACTATGTGTCTATGTCTTTTATGTGAGGATTCAAGGAAAGGTAGGAGGGGGCTGATAGTACAGTCACCTCCCAGAGTGAGTAGAGCATTAAAAACACATACAACACTACTTCCTATGGACTTAAAACATGTTTGAAATAACACTGAAAAAGAAGAATCACTACACTGAAGGCTGAACATCTCAATTCTCATTCATTAGTCTATTACTACAGATGATGTTACCCTAGTTAGAAAACTCCCTAAACATTTTTCGTCTTTCTTTTCTGTTCCAGATAATGAGGATTTGAATCACAATATTGTTGTATGGTCATGCTCAATCAATAACCCAAGCTTGCTGTCTTTTACATCTTGCTTATTGATTTTTTTCTTTTTATGATTTATTTTTTTTTTACTTTATACATGAGTGTTTTATGTACATATATGTAAGTGTGTAGCATGAATGCCTAGTGCCTGGTATCATAGGCAGCTAGAAAAGTGTGCTGAATTCATGAAACTGGAGTTACAGACAACTGTAAGCTACCAGGGGCTTCTGGGAATATTATCCTAGATCTTCTGCCTGGGCAGCAAGGGAAAGTAATTGTTCTGCCATATTTCCAGATCCTCACATTTCTTTGTTTTTGAAATTCAACATCAGTCCTATTTTAATGTATACTTTTCTTTTGCTCTCTAAAACATTTCATTGGCAGAAGTCTAAGCATTACTCTGTAATCTCTGCGGTCTAGGATATCCTGCAGCTTTTATTTAATATATAATTTTCAGCCTAGTGTTCCTCACTTTTCTACTGACAGCTTACATCAGATCTAGTAACTCTAGACAGAGTATAACTAGTAAGCATCTTTGGCTTCTATTTTTATCTGTGTCTTTTTCCCCCATGGAGAAGAGATTCTATAGTCCTAGCATGTCTAACACATGATAAAAATAAAATCTTAAACAATAAAGGTTAACTTTTCTCATTGACCACAGCATTCAGTCATTTGTGACCTCCACTTCTTCAGTACTCCAGCCATTAGTGGGAATACCAATGACTATTTCAACTTGATTTAAAAAATAAAACAGAGAATGTATTTTGATTGACCTTGAGATTTTGTCGTATTCACTCTGACTCTTGATGTTTTACTTTCCTGAATTGAATGTTCTAATTGCCTTATGATTTTGAGTTAACCAATTTGCTTTTCCCACACCTTAACTCTTCCCAGCATCTTTCCCTTTAAGCTATAAATTTCTACAGCAGTAGAAAGAAGCTCCGGTTGGATTAAAACCTTTTGTTGTTATAAGGACCCAAATGTTTATGCAAGTGGTTATCATGTGATCATATTAAGCATGTTGTCTCTCTAGTCCCCAAATAACTAACTACCTCAGAAAGATAGATACCCAATAAAAATGTACAGAGAACTATATGAAAAAAATATTTTCCATATCACTAGTCACATGTAAATAAAAAATAAAACTAGTGAGATAACACACCCACATTCTAGGATAATCAAAAGACACAAAACATAAAAGACACAGTTTGGGGAAGGAGAGACGTTGAAACTACTGCATACTACTGATACAGAATCTGAAAAACAAACAAAAAAAAGGTCATTCCCCTTTTTTTAAGCCTAACCTATATGTATACTTATGATGGAGTTTGCATAATAACTGGAAAGTAGAAGAAATTCAAATGCACATCAACTGGATAAATAATACATAGTTATGTCATACAATGAAATATCACTTAACAATAGAATAAAACAACACTGACACATGCTATACTAACAAGCCTGGTAAACATTAACTGTAGGAATTCAGTCTCTGAAGATATATATCAACACATTCCATTTTCATGCTACATCTAGAATAGTGAAATCCAGAGAGAATGGTTTCCTAGGCTTGAGATGGGGAGAGATATAAGTAATGGTGAGAGACTAATGAGGATCAAGTTTCTCTTGGCAACAGTGTTAATGTCCTGAATATGATTGTATAGTAACTGTAGAATCACTGAAATATTAAAATATTTTGAGTTATACACTTTAAATGGTTTAATTGTATATGTTAGTTATCTCCTATTAAAGCCTGACACATATAAAATGAAAATGAATACAAGTAAAAAGCTGAAAAACAAGATCTGAGCAATGTCTTTGCCTCACTTGAATGTGAAAATAACTGATTTAGGCCTCCTCATTCTAAATGCTCTTGTGCAATGTATCTCAAATTCTTGGCCAATTCCATAAAATTAAGGGAAGTGAAATGAGCCATTGCTTATTTGAGAAAGGGCAGCACTCGCTGAAGCCTGACTGAGAGGCAGAGTCATCCAACATCCTGTTTCTTGATGACTCTAAGAGTGAAAACAAACAATCACATACAACCTACAGCCAACTGAAGAAAATGATAGTGTAGTAACAATTGTATCATAAAGTGCAAGTAAAAACTACTATACTACTATCCTTCAGAAAACATTCATAACCATGGATAACGTGAATCCCTGCCTACTAATGAAACTCAGTGAGTGAGATCACTGCCAGAACAGGTATGTTCACACTTTAGTGTTTGTTCAGTATTCCAAGAATATTTTATCTAATCTCACTCACAGTCTTTCAGACTTGGAAGATTAACCCCCTGCAAAATTTAAGTTGAAATGTACACTAACAGTGATTGGTTATTTTAGCATCTACATACAAATACAACTTCATAAACATGCATATTTTGCTTCACACTTGTGTAACTGCAAGCAGATCTTTGTAAACACTGGAATTTCTTTAATACTTTTCTACCTTGTAACTCTGGCATATACATAATACATGCCAAGTTGGTTTTTTTTTATGCACAAAGCATATAATAATCTTACAATCCAAGGTCAGCACTAGTAAATCAATGGACATTGATCAAGGATGTTTCCAAATTACTTTAAAACATTCTATTATCTGAGGACTTGGCCTATATTATGTCATATAAACATCACCAAGCTGCAGATCTATATATAGCTATGTCTGCTATTCTGGGTCCTTAAACTTGGAATGATCTTTTAAAAACAAAAACAAAAACAACCTTACGAGAATACCTAAATCCATATAATAAAACATATATAGAGAATGCATTTTTGTAATGCTTGCTAAGTAGATAATTATAATGAGTGAGTTTCAACATTGCACAGATTTATTTTGATATTAGGCTGTGGTTCCCTTTTAATAAGAAACCGTCATGAGTTCCTGGTCAAAATGTTTAAGGTCATCATCTCTAGTCCCCTTGATGTATTCTTTTCTCCTGTCCTGGTAGTGTAGTGTGTATCTCATGGTGTGTGGTACTTAACCGTTACTATCTGGTCTTAATGGATTTTTTCCTCAGTTGAAACTCATTACTGTTTGTAGAAAGCTATTAGTTTTCATAAATTGGTTTTCTGCGAAGATTTACTTTCCTCAATAAGCTCTGCAAGAGTGGGCTGTCACTTTTACTTGCTTCACACAAGAAAATCTTAGTAGAAACTACAATAATTGTCCTTTACTTGAAAGACTTCTTTTCAAAGCTGGGTGTGTTGGTAGTACATGCCTGCAAGCCCAGCTGGAACAGAAAATTTGCCATGAGCTAAAAATGCTAGTCTGGGCCATAGAATGAGATGTGACTCCATCATGCAGGAAAACAAATTCCCTTTTTACTGAGTGTCTAGGAAATAGCTGGTCCTCCATGCTCAGTACCAGCAATTTACATTGTTGAAAACTAGATATTCCTTCTATTGCATTATCTCCACAACTTGAGAATATACTGTGAAATCACTTGGCAATGCAATACAGTCTGTTAGAATTGTACTAAAATGTTAAAAAAAAATTATTGAAGGCTCTCTTGTTCAGGTTGCTTAGCTTGTAATTTGACATCAATTAAATGTTGATTATTGCTGGGTAGTGCATACCTTTAATCCCAGCACTTGGGAGGCAGAGGCAGGTGGATTTCTGAGCCCAGCCTGGTCTACAAAGTGAGTTCCAGGACAGCCAGGGCTACACAGAGAAACCCTGTCTCGAAAAACCAAAAACAAAAACAAAAAAAAAACCAAAAAAACCCAAAAAACAAAAACCAAAACCAAAACCAAAAAATAAAACAAAAATGTTGATTATTACACTAATTTTAAAGGAAAAGTCAACAAAAGCAAATTTATTGTTTATATGAGACTGTTATTAATGATGTGATATAAAATTATGTATATGTGTATTTCTCAAAGATTTCTATATTAAGTGATATATATATATATGCACACACATATATAATACATAGACTAGAATTTCAGGAGATGACAGAGTTCCTACAAACAGAGGATCTGTATAAACCTTTCTATTACTATTATTAATTGATAAAGAACTATGTTATGAAATGTTACTAAGAAGAGAAACAACTAATATCTTGCATTTAAGAAGTGGTTAAGCTAAAATACAATTATTTTTAAAGGTTTATTATTTACTTCATGTATATGAGTACACTGTCACTGTCTACAGACACACTAGAAGAGGGTATCGGATCCCATTACAGATGGTTGTGAACCCCAATGTGGCTGCTGGGAATTGAACTCAGGAATTCAGAAAGAGTAGTCAGTGCTCTTAACCACTGTGCTATCTCTCCAGCTTCCAAATACAATGTTTTTAAATGCTGAGAATATTTTTAAATTGCTCAAATATAAAATAGTAAAGACAAGGAAAATGAAAGACTGACTTATATAGATATTTAAAAGCAATATTTTTAAAAAGCCTAAATACATTAAATATGACATAAATACTATCATTATTATGTTCTACCTTGATTAAAAATAATTAAAATTACGAGTCATAAAGAGCACCACCACTACATGCTGAAGTGCTGGAGCACATTTCTCTATTGCTCTTTGATCAAATACAACCAAATTGGTGTTATTCTAATAGTACTCACTAACCTATTGATTTATGCGAGTTAGGAGTTGTAGCATGGTGTGTCAGTATCCTCAGTCTAGGCCCTTGCAAAATTCCAGACTGAGGCCAGGCTGTATCTAGGGACTGGAAAATGTGTAGTTAATTCACTTCATTGCAGATGTAGAATAGAAACCGTGCTTATTTTCTGATGGTCAGGTTGAGATCATCCACAGTTCTTTTCTAAACGTCCTTCCCCAATATGCCTTCTGAGTTCATTGAGCCAGCAGAGTGCCTCCTGTGTCTCATCAGCAAAGAGGAGTACCTTTGCCAAATCCAATCACAGAATGCAGCATCTCATAATGTTTCCCATGTTCTGTTAATGAGAAGAAAACCACAGGGTCTGTCCACACTGATTGAAAATAGATAATACAACACTGGGAGGTCATGAACACTGGAGTCACCCTACATAAAGTTTTTAATTAACTAATTTAATTAAAAAGTAGCAGTACAAAAAATACCGTAATATATAATTGCTGTGCAAGAACTTGCTAGTTACTGTTTGTCGAAGGCCACATTTTCCCAATCATGTTCCATGCATTGCTATTCTAGTACTATAATCAATAGTGATATCACTGTTTCCTTTGTCCCTGCCGTGTCACCATGAACAGACTCCATACCATATGGCACTGATGACTCTTTTCCAAGGGCCACCTCTCAAAATCATTTATGAGATCTCTTTAGGTTTGACACATTGAGCCTTGCTTGCTACTTTGAACACAAGGTACAAAAATCCCTAGGAGGACCATACTTCAGTTATAATACGAAGTCCATTGTGCATGCATAGCATTCATCTGAAGGTATTGTAAACTTATTGCAGATCTATGTGACTAGGAAAATATTGTTTCCTTGAAAGAAGTATGTTTTCTGGAAAATACCATTGCTGAGCCATGAAAATGAAGCCCTTTCTTTCTGGCCCAGGAACAGGGTGCCAACAAAAAGAATCTGGGAAACAGTAACAGATGGACGTCTTAACATGTGTGTAGTGCAGGATCAAGTCACAAGACCCTCGTGGTTTTTGTCGGTACACAAATTTGGTATTCTTATCAAAGGATAACTTCAAGTTACAATCTCCAGTTTAAAACTGCCAAAGATCCAGTAACTACTATTGTTGCTTCGCCTTTTAATTCATCTTAAGACACATTGAGCTTTACTTTGGAAAGTCAAATTACTGAGTAAAACACATGTTAAATCTTAAAAATTAATCACATGATCTTGTACCCGAATTTGGAATTCATCACTCCATCATAAAACTAAAAAAATAAAATTTTGACATCTTAATGACAATTCTGTTGAAGCCTTCAAAGTAGGAGGAAAACTCAGGGGAAGTCCATATATTTCAGTTTTTATGAGGTGCAGCCCATTCATATGAGGAACATATTGGGGAACATCAGGGAGAGTTGTTGAGATATGTTCAAGCTTCCCCACATATAAACTTTTAAGCTGTAGAGAAACTGTTACCAAGGGCTTGATACTTGATTTTCTGTGCATTCCCAGGGCAAACTGTCTTTTTATCACAGGTCACAGTGTTCTGGTACATTGCAAGACATTGTGTCACCTGTACTGTCTCTGGGATACAAAGTCAATAATGTCAGAGTAAGAACTTATAGCTGATGGTTGCTGGAAGACATGCTGGTACCTTCTGTCAACATATTCAAAATCATAGTTTTAACACAGTTACCACATGTTCCATCTTTGCATTTGCTCCAGAGACTAATAATAGTCATTATTGTTTAATCACATAGAAATTGCTTTAATAGTATATTATGATTTGCCTTTCTTAAATTTTTTTAAGATTTATTTATTTATTTCATGTATGTGAGTACACTGTCACTGTCTTCAGACACACCAGAAGAGGGCATCGGATTCCCATTACAGATTGTCATGAGCCACCATGTGGCTGCTGGGAATTGACTCAGGACTTCTGGAAGAGCACTCAGTGATCTCTCCAGCCCCTATGACTTGCTTTTAATTATTCAGAAGTTTCGGCTTGTGGAAAGAAAGTCACATGTCTAAGATAACTCATGAACAATTTTTTTCCTTGACTCCAATACCTATGATCTACTTCATAGTTTGTCAATGGAAGCATGTCAGAATCCTAGAGATATACATCTGTATCTTATATACTCTTCATATATTCAACATATGTATGCTGTATACATGTATGCATTCAACACTTATACATCTCCACATATATGCATTAAATAGCTTGTGACCAACAATTTCTGAGCAGTGTTCATTACTATAAAATAACATGTCTATCTTTAAGCAGCACTGTTTGATGAAGGATTTATTACAGAAATGTTTTCAATATCTGAAACATATGTCATTTTATAGTATACTCCTTCTCTTGTTACAAAAGAGAGAGAAGTGCCATTGAGATGGCTCAGTGAGCAGAAGTCTTGTGACCTTGAGATATGCTCCACAAACCCTTACGTTAGGGATATAGAGGCAAATCCTGTAGGTTGTCCTCTGACATCCACACAGGAATCATGGTACATATAAATTAATAAATATAAAAATTTTAAGTCAGAGCCCTCCTTCTTTTTTAGTTATTTAAAAAAAATTACTGACTAATACAGAAGTAGAGGCTCACAGCCATCCATTGGACTGAGCACAGGGTCCCCGGTGAAGGAGCTAGAGAAAGGACCCAAGGAGCTGAAGAGTTTGCAGCCCCTTAGGAAGAACAACAATACGAACTAACTAGTACTCTCAGAGCTCCCAGGGACAAAACCATCAACCGAAGAGTACACATGGTGGGACTCATGACTCCAGCAGCATATGTAGCAGAGGATGACCAAGTCAGTCATCAATGAGAGGAGAGGCCCTTGGCCCTCTGAAGGTTTATGCCCCAGTGTAGGGTAATGCCAGGGCCAGGAAGCGGGAGAGAGTGGGTTGGTGAGCAGGGGAAGTGAGGAGGGAACAGGATTTCTTTTTTGTTTTTGTTTTTGTTTTTTGTTTATTTTATTTTATTTTTTTTCAGAGGGGAAACTGGGAAAGGAGATATCATGTGACATGTAAATAAAGAAAATATCTAATAAAAAAAAGAATATCCCCCAAAAATATTTTATTTATGTTATTTATCTTACAGTCCAGTCTTTGTCCCCCTCCCAGTCCACCCTCCTACAGTTCCTCATACCACTCCTCCTCCCCCCTGTCTCCAAGAAGATGATCCAGAACCCCAGCAGTTCTCTCCACTCCCTGGGGCCTCAAGTCTCCTGACTTGAGGTTAAGCACATCTTCTCCCACTGAGGCCAGACCAGGCAGTCCTTTGCTATATTTGTGTCAGGGGCCTCTGACCAGCTTGTGTTTGCTGCCTGGTTGGTGCAGAGCCATTCTTCTAAGTATTTGTTTTTCTGTGATTTCAACAACTTATTGAACTATTTTAATCATGAATATGCAGCTGTGATTTTAGGTTATGAAGCAATGAATGAGTATGTTCTGGGTCTATGGAATAAGAAAGATTACAGTTTTATTCCTTTCTATGTGACTTTAAAAAAAGCCTTATCCTCTCTTTTTTCATAAAGTAAGATATTAGAAACATCTGCACCCCTTTTATAGATTTGTAAGTTAGTTTTCTGTGATGAATAGCTGTGATTCTCTAGTTGAAGTTTGAATTCCTTTCATGACTTCTTTAATTTGCAGTAAACACAAAAGCAGTAGAAATGAGTCATGTAGGAGCATACATAAATCAATGGACATCTTATTTCTTTTCCCTTTAATGTTTGGCATAAAATAGAATTCAGCGTTTCGTAGTTTGTGTTTATATTTGCTATGCCATCCTCTTTCTCTCCTTTCTCTTCTTCTCCTTTTCCCCCATCCTTTTTCTGTTTCTACATATTTTTTTCCTGTTCACATTCATGTTTTAGCCTACATAACAACAAATATGCAACAACAATTGTTTATTCTCTTTTGCTTTTTAAAAATAAATATATAGAGTTTTACATCAATGATGTAAGTCATACATATGCTGAATTTTCCGAAAAGCTAGACTAACTTACTTAGTTGTCTTTCTGATCTTCTACTTTATTTGTGGACTACTTGGCTGTCCAGGCTGCACTCACTTGGGATTCCAAAGGACATTCGTACAATAACGCAGTTTCTCCTTCACTTACTTCAGTCTGCTTTGCTTATGGTAAAAAGAGTGTGTACTGCTTCTTATACTGTCTTTGAAAACTGAGTGGTGTACAAGAGTGTTCTAGAATCATTTTGTAATCACAGTCTTATAGAACAGGTTTCTCTTATCAGATGTTATTTAACATCTTAATGTATGTTTCAGGTCAATGTAGTCAGTACAATGAAGTACAACCATAAAATGATTAGCATACTCTGTGACTATTTCATATCATTTGATTATTTTTTAGCTTTAAATGAAACTTTTTAAAGTTCCAGTTGTAAATATTTTAGAATGAGAATTAAATAAAATAACAAGTTGTCATTAATGCCTGGAAAAATTTTCAAATGAAATTATTATTGTGAGGAAAAGCAAGTCGCACTAAGCAGGTTCCTATAGAAAATGTTTTTCTTTAAAATGTAATGCATGTAAGACAGAGTCAAAATAAATAAAACACTAGAGTATCACCTAAATGTTATACCTTGAAGTACTACAAACAGGTGAGCTAAATTGTTTATATTAATTTTTTCATATGTACTAGGAAGAAAAAGTACTCTGAGAATTATACTCCAGTTTCCATGTAACAATCTGGGACAACAAAGGAATCTGGCTCCATGCTTCAAAACTCTTCTGTAGAGATACAAAAGAGACGAACCCTAGGAAAGTCCTGCTGCATCTCCATACTTTGCCAAGATATTTTCCATATTAGTCTTAACTATTTAGAAAGTTGGTGATGGAACTTGATGACTTTTGCAGAAATATCTCTAAATATGGGCCAGCTAAAATCTTCCATGAACCTCCAAAAGAGGATGTCAATCCTCTACAGCCTTATTCATCTGGAGGAGTTTCTAAAAGTTTCTGTTCAGGAAACGTGCACGGGAGAATTCGGACAGGGTGTCTAGACAACTGGTATTGCTTCCTTTTATTTTGGGGAACCAGTCATACCAATAATAAGTATTATTGAATGTAAACATTGACAAAACTATCCCACAGACTGCCGGAATACAGAGTTCTACTAGGATCCTCTGACCATACAATATGTCAATATCTAAAAAGTTTAGTGCCATCTTTGGAACTTGTGTCTTGTATTCCTTCTTTTTAAAGGAATGTAATATTACCCTGGAGGATAACTACAAACATGGAGTTATTTATAAAGGCTAGTGCATTCTGTCCCAAGTCATTTGACGGGGAATTTTTGTATGAATTTCATTTTCCATCCCCACTTTCAGAAATCTGAAATACTTTGGTGACATTCAAACAAGTTAGGCAAGACATCCAGCACTGTGTTCTGCAATTTAGGAGGGAGTGAATATCTGCTCTAAAATCACTTAGTGAGCCTTTTTGTAAGCCTACATGCCTCATTCTGTGGAGGCTTGCTGTGGAAGAAAAAGGTGGCATGTTGAAGTGTTGGCTTGACTCTTGTTTACTCCTCGCTGACATGGCATAGTAGCGAATTCAGGCAAAGGAATCTTAATTAATTCGAAGGTTGCTAATAATACAACTATTGTTAGTGTTGCGTAGGAAAAAGTAGGCTTTAGGACAACTGAGTGCCTGAGGCAATGAGAATATTTCAGGTTTTTTGAGAAAGTCAAAACATCACAAGGGCTTTTCTCTGTCCTTTGCCTTCAGCCCACATTTCCCACCAACCTGAAGACCTTTGGACGCAAGAATCCATGACTTTATCACTACTGGGGAGTATTTGGTGGATCTTTGGGTAGTAATTAGGAGGGGACAGGGAGAGTTATTCCCTCCACACTTGACAAAGTGAGACTCAACTCAGGTTTTGTGTGTTTTATTTTTGTTTTGTTTTGTTTTTAAATATAATCCAAATTTTTATTTATTTTTAAAATTATTTTATTTATTTACATCCCAGTTGTTGCTTGCACCCCTCTCCGTTCAGTTCCCCCTCCCACAGTTCCAGTCATTGGACAGCCTTTCCTTCAGTCTCTTCTCCATTTTTGTCCCTGCAGTTCTTTTAGATAGGAACAATTCTGCATCAGAAATTTTGATTGTGGGTTAGTGACCCTGTTCCTACACTTGAGGCCCTATCTATCTACTGGAGTTGGAATCTTTGAGTTCCCGTTCCCCACCGTTGGGCATTTTGGCTAAGGTCACCCCAATGAGTCGTGAGAGTCTCTCACCTGGTGCTTGAAAGTATCTGGACACTTTCTAAAGGATCCCCCCACTTCCCACCCTCCGGACTACTTATTTCCACTCATTCCCTTGGTCCTCCAGTCCCCAACCCCCATATCTGATCCTATCCCCTTTCCCCTCCCCCTCCCCCTCCCCTCTCCTACCCAGATCTCTCCCTCCCTCTGCCTCCTGTGATTATCTCCTTCCCTCTTCTAAGTGGGATTGTTGTGGGGGATTTTTTTATTTGGGAGAAACTGTTTTACTTAAATTTGATTTTAATTAATTTTACTTTTTTAGAAATTAAAATATGATAGTTTTTCCTTTTTCCTCCTTCCAGTTCTTTCCATGCACCCTCCATTCTTTCTGGCAAATTCATGCCCTATGGCCACTTTTTGTTGTTGTTGTTGTTGTTGTTGATATATATTTTCTTTTGTAGTGATAGTAATATAATTACATCATTTCTTCTTTCCCTTTCCGTCCTTCATATACCTCTCTTTGCTCTCTTTCAAATTCAGGTCTTTTCATTAGTTGTTGTTATATGATATATGTGTAAGTACATACATAAATATTGCTGAATATAACCTGCTTACTTTGTATAATGCTTCTCATGTGTATGTTTTCAGGGCTTCCCACCTGGTATTGGATAAGCAATTGCTGTCTTGTTCCTTTCAATATTCCTTAGGTGCTTGGAGCCTTGAGGTTTTCCCCTGTGCCTACTTTAGCATGTCTATTGTTGTTGTCCTTGTTCAGCTCATGATAGATAGCCATATTGGAAAGACTTTGAATTTAGCTTCAGAAATTCCTAGGGGATACAGTTTCACAGCACTCTCCCTGGAGTTCTGACTTTCAGATCTCTCTTGTGCAAAGGTGTAATATCCAGCCTCTTCTTTTAAAAGTTTTAAAATACATTGTAATTAAAATATAGTTATATTAATTCCCTCTTCCATTTTCTTCCTCCAGTCCCTCCCAAGTTCACCCTTTCCAACTCTTTCCATGTCTCCCCTCTCCAATTGATAGCTTCCTTTCCCATGATTATTATTGTTGATGTGTGTGTGTCTATATATACATGTACATATGTATATACATATACAGAAATATATATGTATATACATATATATGTGCACAAACAGATGACTATAACCTTCTGAGTCTGCTTTTATTTGTATGTTTCAGGGCTAACCACTCTGTATTAGACATCCAATTACAAGGATTATCCCTGGGAGAGGCTAATTCTCCCTCCCTCTTTAGCAGGCATTATTTGCCTGTGGTTCCTTTCCAGGTGTCTTACCCCCGCCCCTTGATATTTTTTATCTGTGTAAGCATGTCTATTGACATTGCTTTCCTCCCTTGGCAGCTTGCACAATACCATAGATATTACCATTCCTATGAGAGACTGAGTAATAGCAGGTGTTCTGGCTCTTTAAATCTTTCCTTTCTCTCTTTGCCTAGATGTCCCCTGATATACAGATGCAAGAGCTGGCATGCCAATGTATGCGGGGGCGGGGCTGGGCTACCCACAATACTCTTATCGCTGAATTTTGTCCAGTTGTGTTTTTCTGTTGTGGTCTCCAATTGCTCTGAAGAAAACCTTTGATGAGGGGGTGATAGCTACATTTATTTGAGAGTACGAGTTAAGATTTAGAATGTAGTTAGGAATTATGCTTATCTGCCAAAGTCACAGCAGTAGATTTTCTTCTAAGATGAGATCATGGACCCTCACTATCCCTGGGAAGTTGGCTAGATTTGTGTAACAGGCATGTTTTCCTTCTGCTGAGGGGATGTTAACTGCAGTAACATAGCTGTTGGTTATCATCATCATCAGAGTGCCACTTATTATACCTTTATAGATATCTTGCTATGATGGTTGTTGTAGTTCATAGGTATCAAAACTAAGTGAGATGATAAATTACTTCCCTCCCTTGGCAGGTTGCAGTGTCCCATGGATACTGGACTGCAGTAAGGAGGCATTTTAGTTAAATTCAGATCAAATAATCTGAATCCTGTATTCTGAATGTCCAGTATCAACAGTAATAGGGGCTACCCTTCAACTTCTGAGAGGCAATCAAGGGTAACAGCCATAGTCTGTGCTATTTTAAGAGTTGCATGACTACCTTTTCTGAACATTCTAAAGGAGATTTCTCATGGCTGGTACTGAGGATTCTCTAAGGCTATGGCTCTTTTGGAAGCACTGTCAACCATACTGAGTTGTGTCATTGATTTCCATGTAATATATATACCATATTAAACACAGATGCTTTCATGATATATATATATATATCATATTAAAACGGATGCTTTCCATGTAATATATATACCATATTAAACACAGATGCTTTCCATATATATATATTAGAAATATATAGAAATAACATACACACATTGCGTTTGAGTTTATGTAAATATCAAATAAAGTTCCTTTATAAATAAAATATAAAAATACATTAAAAAGTTTCTTTTATCAAACAACCTTTGTGTTTTCTGTCCCTCCCTTCTTCTGTATTGACCTCTGTCCCCTCCTGCCCAGCTGGAGGTTCCATCCCTGTTTTTTCCCCAAGAGAAGAATAGCAGGAATGTATTTCTTTAGCATTCTCAATTACTCTGATTTATGCAACTATGAGTCTTCTTTGGTTGAAGAATTCTACCCCAAATGTGCAAGCTTCTGGTAAACTTCAAATGGATTTCAATGAATGTATCTTCTCCTAACTAATTTTAGAAGACTCAATGAGTTAAAAATCCAGAAGTCTTTTTCTTCAGTGCAAATGTTTATCCAATGTGAAAGAAAGTAAGTTCTGGGAAATAAGGCAGCTGGAATAGTTCCTGTAGCTGAATCATTGATTGGAAAAAGAAGCTCCCTTCAGGATTGCTCTAAAGTAGCTATAATTATGAGAATTTCCAAAACATGACATTTGAACTTGAGGATTACTTTTCAAAGTTAAATTCTAGAAACAACAGCAATTAATTAATATTCTAGTTTAACTTCTTTACAGTTTTATTATTATAAATGTACATTGGTTGTAAAAAAAATCCAGAAATCAACATTTTCAAATAGAAAATTTATTATTAGAAATAATTTACTGTCATTAAAAATGTCATATGTATAGGGTAAAAAATAATTTCAAAGCTATAAAAAAAACACAGTGATAAAAATGATTGATAGTCTTTAGAGTTCAAGGACAACCTTAGCCAATCATTGGTCACTAATGAACAAATGCAAATTTTACATTACTACATTCAATAGTTAATTTTCTTAAAATCCTGCTTAATTAAGCCCACCTAATTAATGACAGGGCAATGCTTAGCATATCATGCAATTACTAAACATAATAAATGGCTACACATATGCACAAGTTAGAGTGGAGGTTAACAAAGAGCTGTGGAATCTGTGCAGATCAGCTAAAATTCATCAAAAACACAAATGTAAAGAAAGTCATCTTTTATCCTCAGAAATATGACTCCAGATAAGAGAATCTGTTCAGTAGGATAAGAATGAAGAATTTTTTAAACATTTACACATGTAAATAGGAGAACTGTTTTCATCTTAAAGGATTAGACTGAAACCAAGATGAAGTAGCATTTTAATAAAGTGCAATTTTAGTATTAAAAAATGAAAACCACACTAACAACCACAAAAAAGTTCAACAATAATTCCTTGAATTTTAGAATTCTCTGTCTTATGTAAAACACAGATTTCTAATAGTAAAAATGCAAACAGTTGTAAACTAGTAATATTTAATGTATGCTTAGACATGTTCTATCTTGTTTAGATTATAATATATTGTTTTATTAAACATTTAATATCAGCTAGGGGTTTCTACTTCACCTTAATCATTCAGTTTCCAGATAAAAGACACAAAACTTTTATATTTATATTAAGTCTTAATCAACACCGGAGCTGGGCAGATATTTACCCTCTAGCCTATTATGTTTACTTCCCTGCCAATAACCCTACAATATGACTTTTTATGTGCCCTCTGGACTGCTCTTAACTTTAATGGGCTAGCCTTCATGGCCATGTTTTCAAAGATTCCTAAACCCATGATGTCTCCTCTCTCCATCTTCTCTTCTTCCTTCCTTCCTTCCTAGTCCTGCCTCAGGCCCCAAGCCTGAAACTTCAATTCAGTGAGGTTTCAACCTCACCTATCTCTCCTCTGCCCAGCTATAGGTTGTTGGCATCTTTATTCAACCAATAGTTTTACATTAAAGAGCAAGATCACATAGCATCATTTAGTGTATGTGTAGCTTTTCTTGTCCTTGGGGGGCAATCAAACCTTGGGGGGCCAACATTTAGTATTACAATACATAGGAAAAAACCAAACCTCAATAACACGTCACTTCTTTTCTCAACCTACCACTTAAAGAATTGCTGAGTGGGCAAATATTTGAATATCTACCCTAATCTGATTGTACAATAGTTTTATTTTTAAGTATACTACAATAAACCAATTTTTTTGTTTACTATATAGTTTATTGTAAACTACCTTTAGAGTGATATATATATATATATATATATGCCATATATATGCCATATAACTCTATATATGCCATATATATAAATATATATATATGTATATATGTGTGTGTGAGGTTTATTGAACTATTGTAGACTCAAATTGATTTTTTTACCCTAAAGTATACTGAGATATATGATTTAACCATAACAGTTTAGGTTTTCATATGCATGG
>JADRCC010559967.1:0-22299 GCA_019843855.1 Hylomyscus alleni
TGGTGGCTGTGGACCCAGTCCAAGAGCTTCAAACATGACCAGACCACTCCCTGTATACCTCAAATGGCAAGGGCTGCCATCCTCTGCATTCTCCTTTTGTTGGTATATGAGCAGTTTTCAGAGATAAAAAGGGGAAGTCAGAGACAATGCACAACACGGGCCCATACACTGGCAGGCATGATGAAGGCAGGAAATAGAACATAAGAGAAGAGTGTGGGACATGACTGGCAAGAAACAAGTCTAGGCGCAGGGATTAACTTGTATTTGGCCTCAGACAAGTTACTCTGTGCCAAAGTTTTCTTATTTGTAAACTGAGGATGTTAACAATAGCTCTGACTTGTTAGGGTGCTGATAAAGATTAAAGAATTAACCTATAAAAATGGGGGCCCCAGTAGCTATTTTTACCTCATGCTTTTACACGATGAGTAGTGAATTCATGCAGTACAAAACTCTGTCCATCTCCAGCTGAGTCCTTCTTGCAGACCAAACTGTATCACCCTCTAATTGTCAGATGCTCCACAGGCTTCAAACATCCAATGGATGCAGAAATAAGTATAAGGTTAATGATAAAGGGGGAAGCTAGAACATACTAATATGGTAGCATGAAATTCTGGCCCTGTCCAAAGCTGGGTAACTCTCCATTTAATCATTTTAATGTTCTCTTCAACTTTCAAATCTCCTTCTGGTGGCAAATTAGGAATCATGGTGGTTTGATATAAAACGTATTCCACAGGTCCATGCATTTCAATACATTTTTCCCAGCTGCTAGTGTCCTTTAGAAGGCTATGGAACTTTAGGAGGTAGATTTTTGCTGGAGGATGTTGGTCATTAGGGGTTGAGCTTTCATGCTTCATAGCTGGCTCATACTCCTGTTCACTCTTTGTGTCCTAACGACAGATGCAGTGTGACCAGTGCCTCATGCTCCTGCTAACATGCCCTGCCACCTCAAAATGTGCTCCAAGATAAAAATCTTCCTCCATTACGTGGCTTTTTGTTGGGTATCTGGCCACAGCTACCTAAGACAGACAATAAAAGAGGTCAACAATGATTTCTGGGAAAACTAAATGGATAGATTTACAGTTCTTCCTACAAAGCCAAACACAGGTTCATGAATATCTTGTGGGAGGCAAACTGGCAGGCACAAGCTAATAATATCGTATACTATGTTAGCTTATACACTGACATGTGCACACATGGTGCAACTTATGTCTGTATGCACGAATGTATCTGTGTTATGAATGTATATATGGACACAGTGTGCCCACAACAATGATGTATGCACATGAATGTATATGGTATGGATACTCGTGTGCGTTGTGTATGCATCCACATGTGTTTACAGTGTGCATCAGTGTGTTTCTACATTGTGCCCATGTATATGTATAAATTATACAGAGATATGGTAAATAAACATGCATACCACCCACAAAGCACATGCGTGTGTGTGTGTATGTGTATATATATATATATATATATATATATATGCTCACAATCATAATGTGTCCACATACTAGTCACCCCAGCAGCAGCAGATGGAAAATCTACTAAGCTGAGTACAGGCCTTCCCGTAACTGTGTGATTTTAGGCAAATCAGTTGATTCTTTTGGCTTCATTTTATTCTTTGTGTGACTACAGAGGGATCAGCTTTAAGACTGCAGTCACTGAGCCTGCTTGTTCTGTGTGACTGGCTGCAACATAATACTGGCATAAAAGCAAAGCCTTGGAGTTTATTTTTTGTATCTTTGTTTCCATTCTGCAGAGCAGTATATTAACAGGATAACCAGAGCTCCCCCTGGTGGTTGTATTTATGCAGCCAAAACCACTTGTTTTTCCAAGATGCCTTAAATAAACCAGCCCCTTAGGGATCTACCAAACTTGCAAGGAATGTGGGTTGGTGGGCATTACTTCACACTGAAGCCTGGAAAGATTCTGCTCTGGCACCCACCCTGCCAACTCCTCAGAAGGAGACTGGTTGAAGCTGGCCATGTCGGTTGGCTGTCAGGTGGGGTGAGGATAGCAAAGAAGATGGTTAACAAATGTATGAGTAACACATTTATGGGTCCCTGACAGGAGAAAACAACACTAAGAATAGTCTCACATTTCCTCTGGAAACGGATAGGGGGACAGAGGTCACCATCTTGTGTGCATGTTTACACATCTGCATTTTCATTTAAAAAAAATATATATATAGATAGCCAGATGACTACATGGAATATATGCCCTATCTAGTTTTCCTTCTCCCCCAATACTTCATTATCAGAGACATTAATTTCAACAACTACAATTCAATAATCTCCTAGTTAGATAGAATAGAGTTTTACTTCTCAATTAACTTACAGTGTCACTAGAAAGTATGTTTGCTAGATTTCCAACTGGATTTATATCTATTTATAACACTGACATACAGTGATATATATATATATAGATATGCGAATAGTGTTTTATTTGTCCACAAATATGCATATTTACAGAGTAAAAATGGCTATGAATTGCAGAAAGAAATGTTTGAGACACTGTGGCATAAATTAAGTTTGCCTATTTAAAAAAAAAAAACTGAGGAGAGGAAAAAAAGTGTTGGAAAGAGAGGCTGTCAATGAGGTGCTTCAGAGTTCAGGCAGCACACAGCAAAGAGAGAAACTGGCCATGAAAACAAAGGTTCTTTATTACTACCAAGAACCACCCATTCTCCTGTGCAAACAGAAGCTCTATTAATAGCATATACTTAATTTTACACCTCTGTCCACCTATGGTCAGACAGCGGGGAGCCTGACTGTAAAACACAGTTACTCTCCCTTTAATTCTCTAAGAGGAAAGGCAGCACCTCCAAGAGTCCTAGGTGCCAATATGACTGTGGGGGCCAAGGGGACCAGAAGGTTTACAGTCTGTGCATAGGGGCACCTGCTGCCCAGGTTTGCCTGGGGACATAAGTCTGTGTGGAAGACTTCTCATACGCGCCAGCGGGGACTAGCATTCTGAATTAAACCAAACTTTTACACAGGAAACACTACTGAACAGCAAGGCCATGTAATTATAATCATACCGTGTGTGTGTGTGTGTGTGTGTGTGTGTGTGTACTCATCATCCCTTTTCTCCTGTTTTGAGCTTTGTTTGAGGCAGGGCATTTTTACATTCCTCTAAGCTACTTCCTCCTAGATCCCACCAGAAAAGACAGGAGTTCTTGAATCCTGGTCTGTTCCAGGCCCAAGAGGAATGTGTGGTGCACATCTTCCATCTGGACTCAGGTTTGGTTTTTTTTTTTTTCTTCTCACTTTTCTTCTTTCACTCAATTTACAACTACCCAATCTTCACAATCCTGAAGCTCTCCTGCTTTCTGTGTCCTTTTCTTCTTTCCTCTACTCTTTACTGGAGAATATTGGCAGATACCGTCTTCTGATGGCTATGCAGCTTCATGCATTATGATAAAATGAACTATTTACTTAAGAAGAAGAAACACTAGACATTACTTCAATCTCTTAAAGTTGTAATATACATAGACATGGTGATGAAAAGGGGACGGCTCCATCAATGGCTACTGACTATCCAGACAATGAAGAGAAAGGTCTCTCATCCCAAAGAGGCCTCCTGAGCCTCACTTCTACTATTTAGGTCTTTGTTTTCAGTGAAATGTTTGAAGTTTGCTTCAATAAGGTAAATATTATTTTGAATTGTTTCCCTGATCCACAGTCCTTGAGTCGGAATTATACAACAGTGTGCACACACACATACACCCTCAAAGAGGAGACCAGAAGCTAATATTCAATAATAGAAGGATTCCAGGACCTTAATCAGTTTATAATTGATTGTGATGCTTGAACGAACCTTGCATTCTCGTGTGGAAGGCCTTTACCTCTATCCTCGTTTTAAAAAGATACATTCCTACCCCTATCGCAAAAAAGTTTGTTTGGTTATGGTAAATGTTAGCTTGCACATAGAAATATTTTGAATCTGATTATACCAACTATAAAAGTTGTGAACAAACCGCATCATATTATGGATCCAAATTAACATGAAAACTGTGAAAATTAGCAGCTGATAAGCATCACAAACACAGATGCAATGTGTGATTGATTATAATGGGTGCGAAAAAATGAAATTCCAGTGAGTAAACAGTTGGAAAAGATCTCCAAATTATTTCAGCTGCAAAGTTAACAGCTTTTACTTAAAATGAGAGGATTTCCGAGTCTTCACATCCAGAGTCAAAACTCATGCAATTTACAGACTCAGTGTGCCTCTCAGGCCATTGCACAGACTCCTACGGTACAGATAGAAGTGCTTAAGCCAATTAAAATTGACAGATAAGTACAGCTAATTTTTCTTTTACCTTGGCATTTACCATGGAATACATGTTCTCCATAGTGCTTTCTGTTCCCTGAATGTGCAGGGCGACAGGTCAGTGACTAGTCTGCTTGATTTGTGGGTCTCCAGTCAGGACATGGGAACTATCATCTTTTACTGATAGTATGTACAACATTATGGAGAAAAGGCATTACATGCTTTTTCTCCAGCTGGCTTATCAGGAGAAGGCGTAACCCACAAAGTCATGGATGGGTTCTGGAGAAAGTCAGAGAGGAAAAGCCTTTCTGAAAGGCAGATGCTCTGGGGGAAATTAATGTTTCTAATTTTTGTAAGACTCTGGTACAATGTATAGCAGGTACTAATCTGACTGACTTTTTAACGGAATTGTTCTGAATATTATTGTATCAGTCTTTCGGGTATTCTGTCACAGACATAAACCACAGAGTGTCAGAGACTAACCATCCATGTCATAGGTGACCTTTATGATCCAGTAAGTGGAGCTTTTGCAGTCAAGCTGTGTTTGTCATGTACTTAACTGTTTTCCCTTCATGTATGTCTGTGGAAACTCTTCTTTTCACTCATTTTCAAGATTTTTTTCTTTTACCATATCTCCTACCCTTTAGCCAAGGATTTCACAGGCAACATCACTCTCCCCTTTGTGCTCAAGTTTTGTCTTGAGAAAGTTTTGCCACCATCTTTCTTCTGCATAATACATACTTCTCAAATAAATGCTTATTGCTATAATTATATACAATCATCTACAAGCTTGAATGTCTGGCTCATAAATCCTGATGCTTTCCCAACATTTTATAAACATTACCTTTCTTGTTTAGATTTCCCCACTTAATGATCTGAGGTCAAATGACTGCTACTGACCAGACAAAGGTCCTTTATTTCAATGCAAAAAGGAAAGTAAAAAAGAAAAAGAAACAAAAAGAAAAAGACAAAGGAATTTGAGAGAGAGAGAGAGAGAGAGAGAGAGAGAGAGAGATTGATTCTCATTAATTTTTGGCTTTCCCCCCACTGTATGGGCTTCCTGTAGCTCCAGCTTGTATTGTTTCATCACACATACCAGCATCAGCTAAGATCATTCCTATATTTTTCAGCTAATGTTTTCATTGTGATCAACGAGACAACAATCTTGCAGGTAAAAATTACTCTAAGCACAACCTTTAAAAAGACTCTTCTAGAGAGAAACATGAAAAACCTCTCCAGATCAAATGTGTCTTTGTACATGAATAAAAGTTGATCAAAGTAGGCAAGAAACATTTGCCTTTTCTGCTTAACCTTGAATCTTAAATATGATCCTTCTTACTTATTCTGTCTGGGATGACCGAAGTGACAGTAAGTACGTCAGTTTCCGCACCGTTGCACAGGGATCTTGGAAGAGCCAAAGCACCCCCTGTAGACATAGCTGTTATATTCTTTGGCACCTTTGTCATCTGTATAAATCTTAGAACCAGTATTTGTCAAATAAAAGACACTGTTTCTTCCTCGCACAGCTAAGTAAAATCCATGAGTTTGTTATCTACTTTTATTTTCTGGCAACCCAGACAATGCCTAGCACCAGGTAAGTTCTTGATGAATCTCTAGGGGAAAAAATGGATGAATAAAGCAGATGAAGGGAGAAACATCTCCCTTTTTCCTTTGTTTTGTAAACTAGCCAACTGGCATAGGACAGAGTAATGGGAAAGCTAGAGATACTCAAAGGAGCTGAGGTGATGAATTCCCAAGTGGAAAATCCTAGATCCTGGGTCCCAGAAGGTCAGAGTGCCTGTGTCCAGCACTCTGTTTCACAAGGTAGGTAGAATACTCTCATCCTGTCCAAACTGACAAGACCAGACAAGTCATGTGTATACAATCTATGTTTGAGGAAAACGGAGACTAAGTTCTGGAAGATAAGATTGAGAACAAAAAAGGGTATGTTCAAATAAAGAGGTGTACTTCACAGTAAGAGATGCAAGTATCTGGGGATTTCAGATAAGTCAATATTATCAACTTAAAATTCATATTCCAAAGTCTTTACCCCCTTCAAAGAAAAAAAGAAATGAACCTCAAACAAGTCTTTGTCATTTTTGCATTTATATGTAAATTCTAAAGAAAGTGAAAGGAGGTTCAAATGAGCACTTTTTGTCCAGAAAGTGGGAGAATGAAGAATGACAGCAACGTCAGAGCCAGGACAGCAGAAACACCAGGAAAAGCCTGAGGCAGGAAGAGGCCTATCCGTCAGGAACGCTTGGCATGCGTAGGGAACGACGCACAGCAATAAACTGTAGAGGAAATAGATGGCAAACATGAATGTAAAGTCTTGGTGGAACAACTGCCCGCTGGGACCATGCACTTCAACCCCTGGGGATTTCACACCGCACACAGAGTGGTGTTGGCCGATTGACGTCAGCATTGCTTTTTTTAGTCTTTTTCCAAATCTGCTGTTAAGCGGGTCTATTGATCCAGCAGTAGAATTCTGTCTCCAGTGAAAAATGTGTTATAACTGTCATTTCACTCGCTGTAGGTCTTTCAGCTTACCAAATAAAACAAGCAATAACACCTATTAGCTGGAAGGAAAATGTCATTTCCTATCTCATTTATTTTAGCGTTTTATCGTTTGAGAATTTCATGCATGTATATAATGAGTTTTGACCAAATATACTCTCCCCAGTTCATCAAGTATGCTCTTAAAATATCCATTGGGTTCACTTAGTGCTTCCATTATGGACATGGGTATAGGGCCATCTGTTGGGGGCATGGATACCCTCTCAGGGGGCTGAAGAAACTGATTTCCCAACTCCCAGCAGCTCTTTGTAAACTGCTAATAGCTCTTCAGTTAGAAGCAGGACTACCTGTTGGAAAAATGCCCAAACTATTTGTAGAACTAGCGAAAAATGGATGGTCTTGCTTTATACTGCTGTCATGTTTAGACATCCCGTCCTGATGCTTGTGATACAGGGCTGAGCCCAAGCATACATTCAGAAGTGAGAGTTCATGGAGTTGGAGATAGACATGAGGCATTAGTGTATGTTGGGGTCCAATGTTTGAATCTTAAACTTCTGTTTCCTCTAGGGCAAGACTGACCTGTAATAGAAACGACTTCTACGGGGAAGTAGTTTGAAGTTTTAAGGTCTTTTGGGTTGGGGACTGAAATCAAGGACTCTATGGCACAATGGCTCCTTAAGACAGACAAAACTGCTAGGAGCATAGACCGTATTTACTTTTAACTGATAAAAGGAAGCAATGGTACTTAACGTTCTTTTCAGCATCCTTGAAAAACTAATATGTCCAATTCCTTATTTCTTAGAAAGACTTAAATTTATGTAATACAGAAAGAAGTTCTCAAAACACTTCATGTTTAAAAAGTTTTATTCTTAACTTGATTTCATGCTATGAGGTAAAGACTTAAGATACTAAGTACCCTTATAATTATTTTAGTCAACATAGTGCTTTACTAATTTGTGGGAAATTAAAGATAAACTTGTCTCTAGGTTTCCTGAAAATTTTACTTCATTTCTCTATTTTATTTATATTTGGTGTTTCTTTGTAACAATATGATAGTAAATAGTAACCAGCTGTACAGAAAGAAAAGTATAAATAATTATAAGTATTGTTTAGCAAAGGGTAGGAAGCACAATATGTATAAGAAGCAAAATATGTAATATTGCTTTTTATAAGTTTTATATAACCAACTGATTCTTACAGAATGCTTTCATTGATTTTTGCTAAATTCCTTAATTTATAGCAGTCAGCTTATATAATTTCATTTTTTTATTCTTTGCACATTCACAAATGTGTATCTCTGTCTTTATCACCATTTATAGCAAAAAGAACATTCCCTGATTAGAGCTGAGAGATAAACCAATCTATTGTTTAACAATAAATCATGATGAGTTGGTTTAATACTATACTGACTCTTCACTAGGTTATTTCCTAGGACCTAGGAGATGCCTGGCAATAGGCTCTCAATAATGGTACCAGGTATGGATTTTATGATGTGAAGCAGGCCTTAAATCCAATCAGAAAATGGTTGGTTGGTTACTCCCATAATATTTGTGCCAGCACTGCAAATACTGTCATGCCAGTTATTATTGTGGCTTGCAGGAGTCACAGCTGGATAAGACTAATAATTACTTTTCTGTTCTGGTAGCATGTATAGTGCATTTTCCAGAACTCTAAAAGCTAGTTGGAAGGGATGAGGCTTCCAGGTAAGAACCAGTTTGATTTGTCCATGTTCTATAACTCCAGTTTGTGATGTCTGCAGGGAAAGGTTCTTACCATCAAGTTCTGGAGGGTAACCAAGAGCACTGATAATATTACTATTACCTGAGGGCCTTTGGGACCTCATTCTCCAACAACTCCAAGAGTAGTAACCCATACATGGCATTAAGCTTTTTATTTGTAAGTATATTGTGTCTAACAATTACATTACTGCTCTGTTACAGGATAATTCTACTTAAAGTCATTATATTTGTGTATATACAAATTTTAAGAAGTAGTAGGTTTCATATGACTTTACTAAAATATCTTTAGTATTATTCTCCATCCCTATATTCCCTCCTCTACTCTGTTCTTACATTCCTCAACCTATTTATTCCTTCCTGTCCATTATTCCCTCCTTTTATGGTCCAGTGTTCTATCTTCCCTTGCTTTAAATCCTCTCAGCCCTAAATGGAACATCCATATATTGTTTCCTCTGAAAACTCAAGGATCACAGTGGAAGAAAGAATGGAAGACTTTAAGAGGCAGAAATGTAGATAACTGAAAGAAAACTTTTCCAGATACAGTAGGACAGTTACACATAAGAACTCACAGTGGTTATGACTGCATGCACAAAGCCTGTGCAAGATAAGCCAGACCACATCCCAGCATGGAAGTAGGCAAGAAGTCCCACTCCTAGCTGAGGAGTTATTGTCAATTGCTGGGAGAGGGAGAGTCAGTCTTCTTAAAGGTGTAACCTCTAGTAGGACAACTACACCCCAACCAAAGGCTATATATCTAAGACTATACATCCAATATAAACTGTACTTAGTGGGCTTAAAAACAACAAAAATAAGACACAAATTTGGTAGGTAGGGAAAGGGGAAGAGTTGAGAGGAGTTAGGGGAGGAGATTAATATGATCAAACAGCATTGTATGAAATTCTCAAAGAATTAATAAAAAATGAAAAATTTCACTCTTAACATTTTTAATTAATAATTCTATTCCGTAATTGGCTTATAAGTTTCTTGAACTTTGAACAATCTGCTTTCATGAGCTGGCACAGGCCAATTCCGTTGCATTGTTACTAAATTCTTTAAATCTCATTCAAGTCGGGGACATGAAGTGCTAAAAATAATTAGCAAGAAGAATTAAGTTACCAAATTTCCCTTTTCTTCAGTGCTCTGCACAGACTATGGCTTTCCTTACTTCTATTTTAAAGAACATCCGATATTAGTTCTGGGGGGGGTGGGGTGGGAGGATAATAACGTCCAAGGTACAAAAATAACAAGCTGAAGATCTAGTCAGGGACAGGCTCTGCTCCCACAGTCAATACTTTCCTGCTGTTTTATGGAAAAGGCTGTTCGCTCACGATCCATTTCCTGTTTTCCTGGATGCTCTGCCTTTTCCCATGGCAGCAGAAGCAGCTGTGCAGCCAGCTCCCTTGCCATGACCAGGAAAGTAACAAATCAATAGGAGAAAAGGGCAAGTGAACGTCTCTGTGCTTGCTCTTATCTCTACCCAGTTGCAGACTTCAAGGGACTTTGCAATTAATAGGTTTGTTTTAAAAAAAGCAGACATATTTAATTAGGGGTGGGGGCTGATTTTTAGAACAAGAAGTTAGGTGACTTAGGAGCACTGACCCAAATTTAAAGGCATTGGTCAAAATGCTGCCTCATCTCACAAGCTTCAGGCTCTCTGTTCAGGCTCTAGTTGTCACCAGCCAGCAGCCCCTTGTGAGCGTTTGCTCCCACAGTGCAGTTAGATGAAATGCAGGCATTTGCAAACTGCCAGGGTGTGCTCCAAATCTCTCTGTTCTTAGCATCTTTGCTGAGTCACTTGCCTGAAGTATGAATTATTATTGTTAATTTTGCATCAACCAAATTCAAATTACCAACTTTTAATTCAAAATGCTAATTGCTTTCTCTGATCCTTTCTCCCTGGCTTAGAATTTCCTTAATGTGTTTTAGAATAGGGTTTCTATTCAAATTTAAAAGTGGATTCTACACTAGATCTTAACCAAAAGACCCAAGTGATCACAATTTAAAATCGGAACACTAGAAATAACACTACGGTGGTTGCTACCGCTAAGAGCAGAAAAAAAATGACCTAATTTTTCTATGCCATTATAATTATTTGCCAATTCCCTTGTAAACATATATCCGGAGAAAGACTTATTTCCTCAAAGTATGTACAGAAAATGTGTATAAAAATTATAGTCATTGAATAATTTAATTAAAAAATTTAAAGCAATGCTTCAGTATGAGCTCCATGTGCTCTGTCTGCAAATCCCCAGGGTCTTCTAACGGGAATATGTAACTGATGAGCCATTAATAGCCCAATTATGATTGTACTGTAAATCCTGAAAACAAACAGTTCAGTGCAACTAATGGGATAGTTCTACAAAAGTGACTCATCAGAGCAGATTCAAATGCTGGCAGAATGGAAGCTGGTTAGAAAGCTACGAGGCAAAATCCAAATGCACACAGTATTATTGGTTTAGACATGCATCTAAAGCACTTGCGCGTGTAAGTAGATATCTAGTGGGAAATATGAATAAGATTAAAGAATACAGAGCAGAGACCTATTAGTCTCCTGCTCTTAAGATTATGTTAAGAGCCATTCACACACAGTCATGTGGAAGACAAACTTGGTAACAGGAGGCTTTGGGAGGCTACGGAGCTTGATCACTCTTCTTCACAACCTATGGCATTCATCTGTGTGGAATCTGCAAGATGGTTTGGCCGTGAAGGAGCTCACTTCAAGGCTCGTATAAAAGGAAGCTCTAGGTAGGTATGGGCAATGGCTGGCAGCAGGAAGAGCTTATTCTCTGGCATAGGAGACTTCATATCTGCCTTCTGTTGGCTTTTTAAAAGGCTGTGCTTTGATTACATTTAACTTTCTAAAGTTTTCTAAAGCAGGAAGCAATTTTGAACACCTAACATTATTAGGATTTATGAGTTAGACACACAACTTCACCAACACGACTTTTCTATCTTCCTACTACCAAGATTATCTAGAAGCCAGACTCTTCAGTCTCTGGATACTAAGGAGGTGGACAATAGCCTTCTTCAGTCACAAAGAAGGTGTTCTAAACTTCCCACTGGATGCCCGAAAGTACTGAGAATATTAAAGTACTTACAACTATTCACAGACATAGACGTGTGTGTTTGTATGTGTGTTGTATTTAAAGTTTTACCACAGATCTTAGCAAGTTCAACACGTGATTTTCTTTTCCGTCATTTAAGGGAAGCATGTCTGAATTGCCAGTACCACTTTTAAGCTTCTCAGGTGTTAGGCCAATGTTTTACCCAGTGTGATCACTGAGACATGGAGATACTCTTAGAGTGAGTTTCCTTCCTCCTACAGAGTTATTAGAAGAGACAGTCTTCTCTGTCTGAAGCATCTAGTGTCTAGCTGTGACCCATGAAAGAATCACATGCCTCTTGCTTGAGACTTAAGAAGGAAATCACACCTGGCCCTCTGGTGACCAGTTTGCGCCCATTTCTGCCACCCCCGCTCTGTGCAATGATGTTCCCTCTTTGGAGACAGCAGCCCATGAAGATAGGCTTCACTTATTTATCACCAGAATTAGCTATCTATTGCTACCAAACTGCACCAATACACACAAGCTTAAAAGCAATGGCATGTTTTATTTCATAGTTTTGCAGCAGGCTGGAAACCAGGCATACTTAGCCAGATGATTGTGCATCCACAAGATGCAGTCAAGGGATACATCATGTGTGGACTCTACTGGTGAGAGGTCTTCTTCCACATTAACTCAATGGGCTGCTGGGAGGATCTAGTCTTGTGCTCAGTGGACATAGGGCTTTAGTCCATTATCACAAGGTCTCGAGAAAGCAGCTCACCTATGACATCCAGGTATCTCCAGTAAAAAGGAGTAAAAGGGGTGTCTAAGCTTAAAGCCATAGCCGTCTTCTGTGCTCTTCTTGGAAGTGATAAGGGTCTCATGACTACTTTGACATATTTTCTTTATTAGCAATCACTGGGGCAAGCAAAAGAAATTAATAAGGAGGATATCGTTGGGAACTATTCTAGAGGTATTTACCACATTTAAAGGACTAGAGTCAACAAAAGATCAAAGAAGCAAGCAGAAAAGGTATACTGAACTCCACCGAGATTTTCAGTCTTTCTTAAGTAAAATGGCCACAGGTCTTTAACAGAATGTTGGCTCACTGAGGATATCCTAAGGTATAGTTAGAATGATGTTGCTGAATTCTCTCTAGCTTCAAGCAGATCTCAGAATAACAAAGCTGTGATTTTTACTATATCAAGAACCAAGTTTAAAGATGAACTAAAACATAAGTAAGACAACAGCCTTCAACGACTTTAGGCATCTACCTCTGTAATACAGGCCACGTAAAGGGACTAGAAAACCTCAAGCCAGAAAGATGATGAGCTTGTTCATGAACAGCAGGGTATACACAGATAATGCAGCCTGCTTGACAAGCTGGAGTAGATAGAGTTCATATCAACCTGTATCTAGGCTGTATCAAGTTGGACTTGAGAACAGGCAGTGACAGGTGGACTCTTAAAGCAAGGTTCACACATGTATGGCTATTTTCTCTGTCTTCTGAGCCCTTAACCCCAAAAATGTTCCAAAGTCTCAAATCTGTGCAAGAATGTATACATAGATCCTGTCTTTCTGTTTTCCTCCATTTTAGGTGGTGGTTTCCCCATTATAGGTAAATGTGGTTTCATGGCCATGGGAAGCTAGGAAGGGAATGGTTGAAACAGAAAGGTAGAGTGGGAGCAATCAAAACACAGTACAGAATTCTGAGAACCTGCTCTGTGCCTTCCCATATCTCTGTGTAAATCTATCACTTCTCTAATTGATTTATTATATGTAAGTACACTGTAGCTGCCTTCAGACACCCCCAGAAGAGGGCATCAGATCTCATTACAAGTGGTGGTTGTGACCCACCATGTGGTTACTGGGGTTTGAACTCAGGACCTTCAGAAGAACAGTCAGTGCTCTTAACTGCTAAGGCATCTCTCAGACACTATTGTAGAAGTCAGCAAGTGCTGGCTGACAGGAGCCTGATATAGCTGTCTTCTGAGAGGCTCTGCCAGTGCCTGACTAATACAGAAATAGAGACTCACAACCATCCATTGGACTGATCATAGGGTTCCCAATGAAGGAGCTAGAGAAAGGACCCAAGGAGCTGAAGGGTTTGCAGACGCTTAGGACAAACAACAATATGAACTAACTAGTACCCTCAGAGCTCCCAGGGACTAAACCACCAACCAATGAGTACACATGGTGGGACTCATGACTCCAGCTGTATATGTATAGCAGAGGATGGACTAGTCGGTCTTCAAGGGCGAAGAGGCCCTTGGGCCTGTGAAGGTTTAAGTCCCAGTGTAGGGGAATGCGAGAGTCAGGAAGTGGGAGAGGGTGGGTTGGTGAGTAGGGGGAAGGGGGAGGAAATAGGGTTAGTTTTTTTTTTTTTTTTTTTTTTGGAGGGGTAACCAGGAGAGGAGATATCATTTGAAATGTAAATAAAGAAAATATATAGTTTTTTTTTTTTTAAAAAAAGAAAAACAAATCTATCACTTCTCAAACTTAGGAAGGTTAGTTGAGCTTACTGTTTCCAAGAAAGACTAACAACTGAGTGGTACATACAACTGTTATACAAATCACAATGGTTATGCAAAAGTCAAAGTGTCCCATGGTAGATTACAACTCAGGGTGACAAAGAGTACGTGGTGAACAAAGAAAGACATAAGGCTGAGGTCCTGAAGTAAGACATTTCACTACATTACTTAAGTCATTCAGGCTTAATTCCCTCGGATAGCACAGCCGAGGTGGAATCTATATGAGATCTCATGTATGAGAGACTCAAGACCCCACTGAGGGCGTGGAAATTCCTTTATAAGGAATGAAAGCAGGAGGAGATACATAAGAGCTTGGAGCTAGCATGGAAATATCTCTACTGAGAATTCATGTCGCCTCAAGCAGCTGGAAGTCTTGATTAGGAGAGCAGGCAAGAAGCATATGATACTTTATATGCCCACCACGTTTGCCTTTCCAGAGACAAGCTTAGAGGAGTAACTAGATTGCTACTTTATGGAAAGAAATGTAAGAACATAAGGATTTCATTTTTATAACTAATTTTTAAATCCTGAATTAAAGAAGGCAAGTTGTAGTCTGCCTGATTGGGCAGGTGATCCATTTTCAATGTTGTAAGCAACTGACAGGCCAATTCTGCTAATTAGGCAACATGACAGCTTTTTACTGAATACTTAAGATTCTGGCATACACAAAGGAGAGAGGAGTGGACTCAGGTACGTCCAAGGGGCTGGACTAGATTGCAGGGACCAAGGGAGACTGAACAAAATGGCATTTGTTGACTCATCTAATGGCCTCTGTCTAGGCCTACTCAATTACTTGTGTCCTTGTGGGTAGGGGAGGAAGGAAGAATGGTGATTGATGATGTGGAGGGCTAAGAAATGCTATATCTGGGGAAGTAAACTCAAAGACAGATGGCAGTTACCATAGATGAGAAACGGAGCCACAAGGCAAGAAGAAGTCATGTTTTATAACTGTCTACTGCTTTATTCTATACCCCTCCGACCGCTCAGGAATTTTCAGGGCAGGCTGGGATCTGCCTACAGCCCCAGGCTGCCTGCTGGGTGTCATAAATATGAGGGTCTGCAGAAAGGCATGCTGGCAAGATAGTTCAGGCCTTTACCTGGCTCTTCCACCCTTTGTAAACCACTATACCGCAGATCTTGTAGGTGTCTTCTCTTCATAAAGTGAGCTTTACTGTGCTCACTCAGTTAATCCTATTTACTTGTCCCCATTAGGGAGGTGACACTGTGAGTGAGTATAACAGTCATAGAGCTGGCCTCTGAAATCATCATGTATGTGCCTTGGTGTGAGGGGGCTGAACTATCCCTCTCTTCAGAGATGCCACAATAGTTTGGGATGACAAAGCTAGCATTTTATTGACAGATATCTGGTTGATTCTTCTTTAAAGATTTATTTATTTTTGTTTTCACGTGTATTAGTAGTTTCCTGCATGTATGTATGTGCATCATGTGCATGCCTGGTGCTCATAGAGGTCAGAAGAAAGTATCAGATGATTGCGAGCCATGATATATGTGCTGGAAACTGAACCTAGGTCTTCTGCAACAGCAACAATTGCTTTTAACCACTGAGTCATCTCTCCAGCAATTTTAGTTGATTCTTAAATATCAAATACCTCATAACAATTCATTTGCATGAGGAAACATGCTCAATATAAAGAGGATAAGAATAATTGAAAGGAATAAGAACTCTTTGTAGAAAATGGTAACCTGAGTCACCATTATTTTGCCCAAAGAAAGGAGATAAGCTAGTGGGCAGGTAATTATCGTTTTCAAAGACAGTAAAAGGTAAATGTAATGGTGGAAAAGCACAAACTTCCCATAGTGCACGATTATTCAGATATTGCTAACTGGGCTTCCTCAGTGTGACCCTGCACCATTAGAATCCACGGTCTATGAAGAAGCCTGCTTTGTAAGGAGCACTGTCACAGGCCTGACATGAAGGCCATACCTTCCAAACATGTATGGCTTGTAGAGCTCTTATCTATCTCAAAGTAGGAATGCTATACATATTTATTAACATCCAAAAAGAATTCCAAGAGACTTTGAGGGAATAAAGGGCAAATGCAAAGCAGAACAGGAGTTCTTGCTGTGGCTGGAGTAAAGCAGTATCTCCTTTGGCTGACGCCGTTTCCTTGACTACAGAGAAGCATTCCAATGCCTAGCCACTGGCCACGAGGTTGAAAGCTGACTTATAAATGTTGTCCTTGCAGTTCCTGAACACCAGCTACCCTGATAGGCATCCATATCCATCCTGCGTATCAGCAGGCTGGCAAAGTTTTTTCTGCCAGAGGCTGTTGCTAACTGAACACATTCTTAACAAACTCCCAACCCCAAGAGCATCAGCTCCTCACTGACTATATACCCACGAGCCCAGCTTCAGATCACTGGCTGACTACATCACTCTTATAGGCTACTGTGTGGCATTCACAGTGCATTCTCTGTGAAGCTAGATGCATTGCATTGAGCATTTGGAACAGAAAGGTACAGATGTCCAAAGGCAAGAAGGGAATGTCTAAACACAGATTTATACCAGTAGAGACCAGAAAGACAGATGATCAACATATAGCTTGAATGGCAACAAGAGGCACGTACGTTTGGGTCTCAGCTCTGAGGTCTCGGAACCAGCGCCTTCCCCAGGAAAGGTGACAGGCTCTGTCACATCTGTGTCGGGAGGAGGGTAGGGTGGGGGCGGGGGGAGCACTAAATGGGGTGGGCCCCGAGCTGTGCCTCTGGGAGGCTTTTGTGGCACCTGACGTCCAACACCTACATGGGAAGGATTGAAAGGTTAAGCCAAAGGACGTCCTATCTTTTAACCAAGGGTATACTGTTATTGCTCATCAGACACAAAACCAGTCACTCAACACCATACCCCACATCACTCTGCACCAAACCAGCCATATCCAGTACCAAATCCAACAACAAAGCATATGTATACAAATCAAATTTTATACCAAAAATGGTCACACCCAATACCAAAATCTAATGCTAAATAAATCACATTCGATACCAAATCAAATACCAAAGCAGCCATGTTCAATTTCAAATCCAGCCCCAGTCTGCACCAAGCCAGCCATACCTAATGTCAAATTCCAGTTCCCTCTGCATTAGACCAGTCATACCCACTATCAAAGACATTTACCTAGCAGTAACCACAAGGCCTTGCTACCAGCTCTTGCCCTCAAAGGGCAACGTTATTCTTAGAAAGAAAGGGATTGTGGCTTTTCTTGTCCCCACAAACAATTCTGGACTAGGTAGGAGGAAGCATGGCAAACTGCCACCATCCACATCTTCTCTTTGCAGTATCTCTCAATGAAGGGATGTTAGTACAGTTCTAAGTTTTAGACATAGGTCTCACATTTCTGTTGGCATCTATGGCCACCAGTTGATCTCATGTTCAGCATGGGCCAAGGTTCAGGGAATAGTAGGCTTTGGTCCTTCCTGGACTGGAAATGCGGTGTTGGATTTGGAAGTTGACTTAACAAATAGACATGATACTTAGAGTAGGCACTTCCAAAAATGTTTCCACAGTTTCTCCCTTAAAATTGAGGGGTTTATTCATAAAAAGGAGGAGGAGAGCTTGAAGGGAGGAAAGGGTTCTCATCATGAAATAAAATAATATAGCTCAGATGAACTGGTAATTGTTTATTGTGTTTTTCACTCTTTTAAAGAATGCTTCTTTAAATGAACCGTTTTATTCTATTCATTTGTTATTTATTTAGTGTATGTTTGTTTATACATCTGTTCATTTGTTTAGTTTATGTGTATTTACACATTTATTTATTTGTCTGTTTATTTACTGTGTGTGTGTTTACATACACATGAGTATGGGGCTGGGCATTACTTGCGCGTGGATGTTAATAACCTGTGAAGTTCTCTCCACAGGTTCCCAGGATCACACTCAGGTATGAGGCTTGGTGCCAGGAGCCTTTATCTCTGAGACATCTTCTTTTTTATTCTGACATGATATTCCTCTGGGAAATGGGAAGAACTGATATAAAACACAGATTGTTGCTTCTTAGGATAACTGTTTCTCGGGATACGAAATGCCAGGCATTACAAGTAAAGTACTGACTAGAGAAAAGAATGCTGACCAACAGCCAACTCACCCTTACTAACATTTAAGAATTTGACAATGTAACCACTTAGGATAGACAGGGAGTATTGTCCCTGTGGGGTCAAAGACTCTGTCAATGGGGAAAGAACGGGCTGTCTGAACCCATGAACGGCTCATGGCTTCAGCCATGAGGGCTCGGATGGAACTTTTAACCAGAGAATCCAATTTTGTGAAGTTCTAATCCCTTCTCTGCGAGGGCTGGTTGAATTCCTATTACGGTGAAATAGTGGATACTAAAAGATTTTAAAATAAAAAATGAGCCTCCTGAGGCTGGTGGATCTTGGAAGTCCAGCCCTCAGTGTTGTCCCCCATGATCTATAGCGCAAAAGGGTGGGGTATAATGATCTCACAGGTTACTCCTTGCTTAGAGGTGTCAAAGACTCTATCCTGGTTCTTTTGAGTTCTCTTACTCTCAACACTGGGACTTTGCTAGCTGTATCAGCCGTGTATAAACAGGGACTATTTTCAAATAGGAACTCACAGGCTGGCATCCAAATGTTCAGAACCAGAGGTGTTTTGGATTTTCAATTTTTCTAATTGTAGGACATTTACATATACGTGATGAGGTATCTTGGTGATGGAACTCAAGTCTAAATATAAAATTCATTTATAATTCATATATACAGAATCTGAAGGTAATTTTATGTAATTTTAAAATAATTTTGTTCATAAAAACCAAGCTCCACGGTACAGGTTTGTGGTATCGTGTTGGTGTTCAAATGGTTTCAGATTCTGAAGAATTTCAGATTTCAGAGATTCTTCACATTAGGGAGGCACAAATTCTATATACCATGAGAGGTCTAAGATGTCTTTCACATGACAAACGCCTTTTCAAACATCCTCTACAGACATCCTCCAGACAGCAACACATGCCACAGCCACTCACATGAGCCCCACTTGTCACTGTCTCCAGGGGTTCTGAGTTCTTTAATCCCAATCCATACCCCCAACTATCTTCATGTCCTCCACTCCCTCCTCAGCGTGCAAATAAGATATTAAGGCAACTCAGAGCTAGCCATTTTTCAGACATTCTTTAGCATACTTGTTTTCTGGTTAATGTAGTTAACAAGGATACCACTGCCAGGGTTAACGAGAGTATGGTAAAGCAGGCATCGCAGACATGCACAGAGCAGGCCACATCCACTCACCCACTGTGCTCTTCCTGTTCTCTTCCTTATCTTCCTTGCGGTTGGGAACCACAGGACTTGGTGGTGGCGGCTGTGGTGGAGGAGGAGCTGGCGCCCGCCTCTTCTTCTTCTGAAGATCAGCCTGTGAGCTGAGGGAGGCCTAGGAAGCACAATAAAGGACAGCAAGGATTAGCTGGTCTGTAAAAGGATTAGTTGGTCTGTAAGAGGCAAAACACACATGGAATGCTTGCCCCCCAGAAGCAGGCTCTGGGTGGCATGGCCATAAAAGAGAGCTGTCACACTGCCTGTCCAATTATGCTCCTCTCAAGCAGCTGTGGTCTTTCATGCTTTGGTGTAGACCTGAAGTGGCGGGGATACTTCCAATTTCCCTAGCTCTCTGTTTTGTGCAAGAAGTGCCTACTTTCTAGGCATTTTTGGAGACTTGAGGACTTCCTTAGCATATAAATAAGAAAATGGACTTTGTCCTTACTCAAGAACAAAGAGTTAACTTATTCATCCTGAAATAAGAGAGGTCTTTGTAGATGGAAGCTCAGGTCCCACTCTGTCTCTTCCTGTAGACACCCCAGAACAACTAGGACCAGCACAAGTGGCATTATGTCTACTTTACATCTAGGCCCATGGTGAAGCATCTGTATAGGGGGCCTTTAGACCAAGATTTGGGATATCAGTCTCCCATCTAGAGCAGATATCCAGTTGTGCCTCAGAGAGGATGACCGTGGAATTCTAACACTACCAGCAGCTTTGGCAGGTATCCCTGTTGAAAGTAAAATCTGTGACCCACTGATCGCAGGTCTTTGCTTCTGAAGGACTCAGTTATCTTCCTTTCCTCCTAGCAGTCAGTGTTACAACTCTTTCCTGTCACTTGATTGGGATTCACTGAAAAGAAAGGGCCTAAGTGCAGAGGATGATTCCACTGTTTCCTGTCTTCAGTTCCTCACAGTAAGGTCCTGTCCAACCATTACTAGACCTTTCTAGGGCTGGAGCCTGTGCACACTGCCACCCGCTAGTGCCACAGGTCTGATCTGGGTGCTCTTTGGTAATTTAAGCATGCTTCATGAATATTAGAACACAGAACTGATACAGCATTAAGCTACGATATTCCTCCTTTCTTAACTAGAAGTGTGTATGTACATATATCTGTAAAACATTTATAAATTTTAACAGTAATATATATTTATTGTAAAGTGTTCAATCCTCTATGGTGAAACAGTGAATGTATACGCCAACAAGAGGTGGAAAAAATCATTTTGTTTAGATCAAGTACTAACTGTAGGCATGTCTTTTTTTCTAATTTTTTATCTTTTCTCTTTTAAAAGTAATGTTTTCTGTTTTCCTGGCACTGTAACATACCCCAACAACTCCTTATGTACTCAAAGTTCTTTGCTATACTTTGTATGAGAAGACTGTCAAACTCAAACAAAGCTTAGTTGTCAACAAGACTTAGTTACTACTTCCTCTCCAGCAGCATCCACAGAAAACATCTTCCTTTAGAATTCACTGTTTCACCATAGAGGACAGTTCCTACACTGTCTTGATTTCCATGTGCTAGAGTTCTGACTTTCTGCTCCAAAAGATAGGGAATGAATTCTTACACACACGGGGAGAGGGTTGATTTTCTTCTCCATTATGTCCCCAAAATTACAACCTGAGACTTCAGTCATCATCCACTCTCTGGCCCCTCAGGAGTCCATCCTCATCAACAGGTTCAGTTTCTGTGACCTCAAGGCAACTGTGGTCCAACGTTCTTAAACAGAAAATAAGAAGTCCTTCCGTGTTTCCCCGCGCCCATCCCTGAAGAGGAAGCTTCACAGTGTCCTCCTGCATCCTGCCTGGGGAACTGACTTGGTACCTAACTCGCTCTTCCTAGCTGAACTTCCAGGAAATTCACTTTTCCTACTCTGTAGATTTCCTGTTTATGGAACAAGCTGTACGTGAAGATTTTTGAGACTAAAAATGTCTAAAATGTCTTTATCCTATTACACTGTACATGGGTACAGAGGAAAGTAAACAATTACAAAATACTGGAAATATTGGGTCTGCCACTGTGCCCGTGGGATAGCAGGCCCACTGTGGCGCAGCCTTCAGCCTGCTTTGCTTCCCTGCTGCTGACCTGTAGTGTCCTCTCCGTGTGCCCAGATATTCCATGCTATGGCAGAGCATGCTCTTTTCTGAGGCATTTATATTCCTGCAGCCTGTAGAATGTTCTGTTTCTACCTTTGTCTTACTTTTATTCTTTCTGTTTTTCCTCTCTGAACATGGAGAAATCAGTTAAACACAAAGGATTGTGAACCAATTATCCATTTTTTTTTTTCTCTAGTGTTCCTGCCTCTTTCTTGGAAATTTCCATTATTTGACTGCCCAATTTTCTTGAGTGTCAAAGTATGCTGCAGCATATTTAATTTCCAAGATTTGAACTTATTTTAAAATCAGCAAATATGGTCTTCTTTCTTGGGTATATTTTTCGCTCATTTTCTTCTTGATAGCATTACAATATTTTTCTTTTTATTATTTTTAACTTTATGTGTTGTATTTTCCTATAAGTCTCTCTTCTTCTACCTCTATTCTTCCATCTATCTCTGATAATCTCATTTTAACCTGTCTTCAAATATCTGTGCTTTTTGGATGACCGCTTGTATTGTTTTGGAGCAGAGAGTCTATTCACACAACTACAAGATTCCCTGGAGCATCTGGGCAGAAATCTGGTTAGCGAAGAGGAAATCTGCACATATCTACCTGTGCAGATTTCTCTCCTAAGTCTGCCCTTCCCACACAGAAGGGTTCTCAGCTGACCTCCCTAAAAGTGAGCTTTCAGGGTGCACAGTGGAACAGGAGGAAAAAGCTCTGAGCCTCCCTTGGAGTATATGGAGCACACTATCTGTTTGGTCTTCACTTAGCCATGTCTGAGGTCTGAAGCCACCTGATTGCAGTTGGGAGCAT
>JADRCC010560007.1:0-10591 GCA_019843855.1 Hylomyscus alleni
CAGAGAAACCAATCAAGATGCCACACAAAAATGTAAACGTTCCCTTATTTATCAAAATGTATTGTCTGTATATAAGTACTTCAGCTGGTCTAATTGAATCTATATTCATTCACTGGATAAAATATGAATATTTCATACCTTGTTTTTAGTTATTGTTTGACTATTCCTGTTGTGCATGAGTGTGGTACAAAATGTGCTCATCTGATATCCATTGGCAAGATTGCAAAATATTTGCATTAGATTCAAAGTCCACTCTTTGCTTTCTGAGAGATAAGAGGATAAGGTGTAGGCAAATCTGTCAACAGCAGTCAGTGAGGAAAGGGATGACGATTTGATTTTCCAGTTCAAAGTCTTATTCCATGGCACTCTTAGCAAAGTCTTGTTTATATTCCTTTTTGAACATAGCCCTTTGTCCTCTAAGATGTGTCATACTGTTACAAGACACAAATATTGCCCTGCATTCAGGGAATATTAATCTTTGTGTGTCTCTCCTCTAAGCTTATATGATACAACAATTGCAGCTGATGGTAGGGACATAGGTCATTCCAAGGCTCAGTCCATTGAAGAAGTTTTATGAAAGAAGTTGACATGAAAGAGGATTCTGCATTAAGGTGCCTTGTCCTCCACAAGCTGCATCCACACAGCACTAGTTAGATGAGGCTTTGGCAATTATCTAGCTAATGTGATCAATGTTAATGGACAATCTGGTTAATTTGGCCTTTAAAAGTAGATTTCATCAACCAGCAATGAAATGAGAAAGCTCATAAATGAATCTCCTTTAATTTTTAGGGTAATTTGCAGTTCCTGATGCTATTTCCCAAATACAGCACGATGTTCAATAAGATTGTTGTAATAATAAAAGTTTGTCATTGAAGAGTCCCTTGCATTCAATTAGTTCAAAGTACATTCGGGATATATAAAGATTGTCAGTGGCATCCAGCCTTGGGGAAGGATTTTTGAACTGCAAAAAAATCAGTAATTTCCTAACTTTACTCTATTTCTTGTTCTTCTCAGACTAGAAGAGCATAGTGGGTGTTTAAGCTATGTACATATGTGTGCAAATGACTGCATACATATACAATTATTAAAATTTAGATGTATAAAAATTTCATATCCTTACTTTGATATATGAAGCTAGTCTTACCTCCTTTTCACTGTGTAAGTACAATGAATATTGTCAAAATGCTTATTAACTCACTTCAGTGACTATTTATTAGCCATACATTGATTTCATGTAAAGAAAGAAGGTTTAGGTTGATGTAGATGAATTTTCCAGTGCATAATGGCTTTTGAACTTCAAGATTATTTTATGTTGTTCATTTTAATGTGTAAGAGGTTAGCACTTAGCTTCCTGCCAGGAGCTATCATTACAAACCAGTACTTGTAAAAAATTTCAGTCCACATACATCCCTTATGTAGCTTAAAGTATATCCATACATTTATTTAGTTTAATTTTAGTCTAAATTGGTCGTAGCTTGTTAATGCTTCTAGTGTCCCAACAGAGATATGAGTTTAGATATTTTCTACAGGAGACCTTTCACTTAAGTCCTGAAAGAGTCCACTTGGTATTTTGAGGACAACCTGCAATACATGACCAAGAAAATCTGATATAAAGACATGGAAAAACAGAAGAGGACTGCGAGAAAATATTTGTAAATAGCTATGTTCTAAGTTCAATAAAGAAAAGCATAAAAATATTTTGAGGGAAGGGAAACTATTAATAGAATGGCAATTTTTAAAGAATTCAATATGGCTGCTAAAACATATATGACTGCAGGTCATTGTAATAACTGGAGACTTCACCAATAAGCAAACAAGAGACCCAAATGCAAAGTTAGAAAACTCACATAGAAAATACACAACGAGAAACGAATATGTGGAAAGATATGGAGTATTTGTTATGTCGTTGGGAATTTTGGAAAATTAGGAAATCGACAGTATCAATTATTTTTTATTGGATATCCCTCCCTCCCAGAAACACTCTATCATATCCTCCCTCCCTCTGCATCTATGAGGGTGTTCCTCTACCGACCTACCCACTCCATCCTCCCCGACCTTGATTCCCCTACACTGGGGCATCTATCAGGCCTTCATAGGACCAAGGACTGCTCCTTCCATTGGTGCATGACAAGGCCATCTTCTGCTACTGGAGCCATGTGTACTCCTTTGTTGATGGCTTAGTCCCTGAGTGTCCTGGGGGGTCTGGTTAGTTGATATTATTGTTCTTCCCAAGAGGTTGCAAATCCCTTCAACTCCTTCAGTCTTTTCTCTAACTCCTCTATTGGGGACCCCGAGTTCACTCCAATGGTTGGCTACGAACATCTGCCTCTGTATTTGTAAGGCTCTGGAAGGGCCTCTCAGGAGACAGCCATATCAGGCTCCTTTCAGCATGCACTTCTTGGCATCCATAATAGTGTCTGGGTTTGGTAACTGTATATGAAATGAACCTCCAAGTGGGATAGATAGTCTCTGGGTGTCCTTTCCTTTAGTCTCTGCTCTACACTTTATCTCCACATTTGTTCCTGTGAGTATTTTGTTCTCCTTCTAAGAAGGACTGAAGCCACCACACTTTGGTCTTTCTTCTTGAGCTTCATGTGGTCTGTGAATTGTATCCTGGTTATTTGGAGCTTTTGGGCAATTATCCACTTATCAGAGAGTGCATACCATGTTTGTTCTTTTGTGATTGGGTTGCCTCACTCAGGATGATATTCTCCAGATCCAACCATTTCCCCAAGAATTTCATAAATTCATTGTTTTTAATTGCTGAGTAGTACTCCATTGTGTAAATATACCACATTTTATGCATTCATTCCTCTGCTGAGGGACATCTGGTTTTTTTCCAGGTCCTGGCTATTATAAATAAAGCTGCTGTGAACATCATGGAGCATGTGTCCTTATTACATGTTGGAGCATCTTCTGGGTATATGCCCAGGAGTGGTACAATTGGGTCTCCCTGTAGTACTATGTCCAATTTTCTGAGGAACTGCCAAACTGCTTTCCAGAGGGGTTGTACTAGCTTGCATTCCCACCAACAATGGAGGAGTTTTCCTCTTTCTCCACATCCTCGCCAGCATCTGTTGTCACCTGAGTTTTTGATTTTTATATAAGAACTTCAAGTCTCTGAAGAAAAAAATCGAAGAAGATCTCAGAAGATGGAAAGATCTCCTATGCTCATGAATTGGCAGGATTAATATAATAAAAATGCTGAAACCATCTTGCAGAAAGCAATCTACAGTTCAATACAATCCCCATGAAAATTCCAATTCAATTCTTCGTAGAGTTAGAAAGAGCAATTTGCAAATTCATTTGGAATAATAAAAAACACAGGATAGCGAATACTATTCTCAACAATAAAAGAACTTCTGGGGGAATCATCATCTCTGACCTGAAGCTGTATTACAGAGCAATAGTGATAAAAACTGCATGGTATTGGTACAGAGACTGGCAGGAAGATCAATGGAATAGAATTGAAGACCCAGAAATGAACCCATACACTTATGTCACTTGAACTTTGACAAAGGAGCTAAAACCACCCAGTGGAAAAAAGACAGCAAATGCTGACAGCCAGTTGAACCTGAACCATTTGTTAAATGTATGTAGAAGAATGTAGAACGACTCATTCTTATCTCCTTGTACAAAGCTCAAGTCCAAGTGGATCAAGGACCTCCACATAAAACCAGATACATTGGAACTTACAGAGGAAAAAGTGGGGAAAAGCCTCAAACATATGGGCACAGGGGAAAATTTTCTGTACAGAACACCAGTGGCTTGTGCTGTAATATCAAGAATCAACAAATGGGACATCATAAAATTGCAAAGCTTCTGTAAGGCAAAGGACACTGTCAATAAAGCAAAAAGGCAACCAACAGATTGGTAAAAGATATTTACCAATCCTACATCTGATAGAGGGCTAATATCTAATATATACAAAGAACTCAAGAAGTTAGATTCATGCCAGGCAGTGGTGGCACATGCCTTTAAGCTCAGCACTTGGGAGGAAGAGACAGGCAGATTTCTGAGTTTGAGGCCTACCTGGTCTACTGAGTGAGTTCCAGGACAGCCAGGGCTATACAGAGAAACTCTGTCTCAGAAAACATAATAATAATAATAATAATAATAATAATAATAATAATAATAATAATAATAAGAAGAAGAAGAAGAAGAAGAAGAAGAAGAAGAAAAAGAAGAAGAAGGAGGAGGACAAGGAAGAGGAGGAGGAGGAGGAGGAGAAGAAGAAGAAGAAGAAGAAGAAGAAGAAGAAGAAGAAGAAGAAGAAGAAGAAGAAGAAGAAGAAGAAGAAGAAGAAGAAGAAGAAGAAGAAGAAGAAGAGCGAGAACGAGAACGAGAACGAGAACAAGAACAAGAAGTTAGACTTCAGAGAACCAAACAGAGCTAAACAAAGAATTTTCAACTAAGGAATATCGAATGGCTGAGAAGCACCTAAAGAAATGTTCAACATCCTTAGTCATCATGGAAATGCAAATCAAAACAACCCTGAGATTCCACCTCACACCAGTCAGAATGGCTGAAGACAGTATCACCAATTAACTTATTTACCAAGGGCACTGAAGCCCATTTTATAGTACATTATGCTGATGGCAATAGGAAACCCAATTATGGTTTTCTGGGATGCAAAATATTGCAATCACTTAAGAATACAATTTGAGAATTTCTTAAAAAGTTAACAATAGCCATGCACCCATTCACTGCAATCCTAGTTACTTACCCAAATGATCAGAAAATTTAAAAATCTTATGTCCATACAGAAACTTTTCCACAGTATTTACCAACAGCATCATGTGTTATTCCAAACATGAAAACAATTAAGGTATCTTTGAATGGCCAAAGAGATAAATAAATTTTGGTATATCCATACAATTAAAATTATTCAACTACAGCAAAAGTACCCAACTCTCAGCTATGAAAAGACAGAAGAGAAACACATATTAGTAAGTAGAGGAAGCAAGTATAAGCTATTATGTTATATAATTCCAGGCATCTGATGTTCTGGAATAAAATGCATAAATTTATAGAGGTATTGAAAGGCTCAGTAGTTACTGGGCAGTTTAGAAGTTGGAGGAAAGGGAAGAGTGATTACAGAGAAACATGGGATTTTTTAGAATCGTTAACTTCCAGTAGTGAACACAAGATGCATTTGTCAAAACCCACAGAACTGTAAAACTCAGAGTGAAGGTCAAAGTGACCTCTACTGAGCTACTTTAGGTGTGTTTACATCACTGCTACAATTCACCATAGTGAAGTAGCATAGGAGGCCATCAGTGGATGGAGGCCTAAGGAAAATGCAGCAACTTTACACAATGGAGCATTACTGAGCCATATCAAATAATGAAAGGATGCTTTCAGGAAATGGCTGGAACTAAAGCTCATCGTGTTAAGGAAAATAAGCCCGATTTCCAGAAAAGTCCATGTTTTCGAGCACGTGCTGAATCTACACTAAAACCTTAAAAATGACCTGAAAGTAGACACTGACTTATTAGAAAACAAAAGAAGAGCCTGGGAAGCAGAGACACGAGCTGTTAACTGTGGGAGGTAAATGTGATTAAAATACATTACACATATGCATAAAAACATTGTAACAAGATTCATTACTTTCTGTAGCTCCTATACATTAATAACAATGAACAAAGCCATGGCAATACCCAGGGTCATCTGGATTTTCTCTTGTGCTGTCTTCTAGAAGTTTCTACCAATCTCATGTGTTAAGTAGATAGGGATAAGAGAACCACCCAGAGAGAAGAAATGTTGAAGAGAAAATGTCTAAGTTATTTTTTTTTTTCAGAATAAACTCACCAATGGTCGTTACTACAAATGCCACCTGTGTGAAGAGGGTGTATAGAATCGTGACCGGTTGGGAGGGGATAGAACTGGTTTTATAGAAAATCAATTTTTTTCTCTGCGTGTGTGGGAGAATCTATCCTGAAGACAGAATAAAGGCAGCTTAACTTTATCTAGTCTCTTCATCAACTGGAACTTCAGATAAATAATTAAAAAAACTATTTGCTATTCAGAAAGGTACATATCTCTAGGAGACCTCAGTAAGTTGCCTTTGGTAAGGACTACTTAGCAAAGAAGCCCAGCCTCTCTAGATCCTCAACACAGCTTCCCTGAAGAACATCACTAAACACTCTTCCTCTGTTGTGGTACAAGCCTGAAATCTACCATCTGAAACCTCATGTGTTATTCTAGGTCAGGGAGTCCATGTCTCATATGTGTAGACAGGACCTGTGAAGTGCCCTTTGATATCCCAGACTATCTGCTTTGTCTGTACTTTCTGGTGGCCCACACTCTGCAATTATTAACAAAGTTTATTGCTTCACAGAGTCTCTGACCTTGATTTGACAATCTGGTCTTATGTATTAGCCCACTCGTGAACTCAGTAAAGGGAGCATTACAATTATAGCCTGGTTCTATTCTGATCTTTGTTCTATTGAGCCACAATGAGAGACGGAGATAAACCAAAATGGAGAACAAATGATAAGCCCACAGAAATTATTCTACAAGGGACTTATGAATGTTTCTGTGTTGACTGTGCTCAAATCAATATCCAATATAACATGAGAAATTGCTCTAGAAAAGTCTTGTGAGCATATGCTAGGATTTCAGGAATGGTTCTGTGTGTGGGCGGTGGCATGGGGGTTTGTTTACATTTTCTTTTACTTTCTATTTTCTCAAAATATTTTGTGTTGCATGCATACTTCACTTTAAGAAAACATAAAAGATAAACTCTAAAACCATAATCAGTCTTGCATAATGCACACTTATCACAGAAATGGTTCTTTTTAAGCACACAGCAGATAGACTGAAAGGAAATAGACCATATGTTCCTTAGAGTTTCTTGCACTTGGTAAGACTGGAGTGTTTTGCTTACACTTTTAAAAATGTTTCTAGCATTTTAACGAGTGTGAATTATCCTTCTAAGTAAAAAGTTGAATGTCGATGGAATCCTATGCAATGCAAAATAGATTTTAACTACGAAGTTCTGTCTTCTTTCAACCTCTTTCAACCTCTTATTTCTGTAAAATAGTGTCTGGTGTATATGTTTGGTGTATGTATATATGCATGCATGTATCCTTGTGTGCGTCCCTGTGTGTGTGTGTGTGCACATGTGTGTGTGTATGTGTGTGTGTGTGTGTGTGTGTGTGTGTGTGTTTTGGATACAGCCATGTGTCTGTGTCTGTGAGCAGAGGCCAGAAACAATGCCAAATATTTCTTCTAGCCACTCTCCACTTTGCCTGTTGAGACAGGGCCTCTCACTGAATCTCAACATTTCTTTGGCTAGGCTGGCTGGTTAGCAAGCCCTATGAATCCTTTCCTGTCTCTGTCTCCCCAGTGCTTGGATTACAAGCCTGCCTTTGCACCCTGGTTTTTTACAAGGGCACTGCGACCACAGGTTTGCCCACCAAGCATTTTAACAACTGGACATTTAATAGTCATCTTGACACTTAATAAATTTAATCTTCTGATTAATAAATACATTTAAATCTCTTGACATTTAGTAGTCAAAAAAAGACAGTGTTTATAGACTTTGAAGTCAACAGTTGGTGGTCAGAAAGTCACCAATGTTTTCCCTGACCCTTATAAATTTTTTAAAAAATGTTGTTCACCTCATAGTCTTTATCTATTCTTTTATTACTCCCATGCATGGAAATTTTATCTGATGAAAGTAGTTTAATAATTTAAGAGCTGTGTTCTTTACTATCACCCTAAGAATATATATTGTATTACATTATATATTATATATTTAAATATATTTATATATAAGTATACAAATAAGTATAATATATGGTATGTTGTATATTATGTTACCTATATATATTTAAGTATTGTGAACAGTGTTGAAAACACATGACATCCCAGCGTTAAGTCTTCATCAGAGCAAATGCTGGGCTCTCTTACCCCTTTTCTTCTGCTTTCTCAGTAACTTCATGAAAGTAATTCTCTGAAGTTTTAAAAGTAGAATTTTCATAAAGTTAGCTCCAAAGTAAACAAATATTTCATCTAGTTTCAGAGCTGAGAGCATATATTCAAGCTTATGACGAGCTTCCCCGAGTTGTCCCTCCAACACAGACTAACGTTAGCCCACATCTGCTTGAACAGATACCACTATATAAATTCATTCTATTCTTCCATTTAACCAATGCTCCCTAGCAACACCGACATGTCCAGGGTAGAGAATTCAGGAGTGCTTATGTCTGAGCAAGAACTCCTACTATCCCTGAGCTTGCATTTTCAGGGTAGAAGAAAATGTCAAGATACAGAAAAGCAAGATGCATATATAACCTTTGATAATAGCTTCAAACGGTTCTATGGGCCGGGTACGAAGCAGGCCCTGATTTGGATTGAGAGTTGAGGAAGACTGGTTGGAGGAGTGTGGGAGGGTCTTGATAGATCACTTTGATAGTGTCATACTTGCACTGTACTTCGGTTGTCTGTGCGACTTTGTACTGGTGCCCACGAATTTGAAGAAGCTAGCTTCTCTGTCAGTCATCACAGACAAGGGCAAGTCTTCTCCTGCTATGTCTCTAAGTGACGTGGATTTAATCCTGCCTGCTTCCTGGTTTCACTATCTCCAGTTCTTTGAGGCCTTTGGAGGGTCTGTAACCAGTGGCCCAATGGTGTGGCTCTCAACTTGGTCTCTGAAAAGGTCCCTGCTCAGTCACTGGTAGGTTTCTCACTAGACCATAGTCAGCCTGAGAAAAAGACCAGAAAAGAAAGCCTTTAAAACGTATTTATTTTTATTTAATATGTATGGGTGTTTAGCCTGCGTATGTGTCTACGTACCATGTCGGATTCTCTGGAGTTAAAGCTACAAGTGGTTTTCTCTATCATGAAAAGGCGAGTGGTAGGACCCAAACCAGAGTCTTCTACAAGAGTGTCAAGAGAACTTAACCACTGTACAGTCTCTCCTGGCTCTCAAAATGTCTTTTCATGAAGAAATAATACATAATGGAGTCTGAGGATCCTACAAGGTGAGAAAGCATCAGACGTGAAGGAACATGGCAGAGAGCCAGAGGAAGGGGTGATTAAGTAAGAGTAGATGAAGAAGCCTGTAGTGGAAGTCAATCAGCTCCAGTGTCCTAGAACTCACGGACCTTGAGGTTTCCATGAAGCACAGTGCAAACATCATTCTAGAGCAGAGGCGTGATAATCTCACCAATATATAAGTCCAAATGAATGCTGTCTTTATATTAGAAAGCAGTCTCATGCTAGCACAGAACATGCGCCTTTTACGCTAGCACTCAGGAAGCAGTGGCAGGTGGATATCTGAACATTTGTGGCCATCTGGGTCTACATAGTGAGTTCCAAGTCATGCAGGATTACACAGTGATACCCTATCTCAACAATCCCACAATCCCAGATACACACACACACACACAGAGAGAGAGAGAGAGAGAGAGAGAGAGAGAGAGAGAGAGAGAGAGACATAACTGTATGTGGCCTGTATGAACACCAAACCTAACATCAGAGTCTGTGGAATCAGGGACATCACACAGCAAAGGACTCAAGGCTCGGGCTTTGACACCAGATGTTTGTTGCCCCTGCTTTGTTGGTGCGTTACTTGTGGAAAGCTTCTAAACTGGTACAGTGGGAATAATTTGTTGTTGTGAGAACTAGATGAATAATACATATAAAAGGTGAACATGGTGTCTGGGACACAGTAAGTGATCAGAAATAACAGCTATTATTTCCTGACTCACTGCCACCGGGAAAGGATAAAATCGTCACACAGTGGACCTTTATGCTCCTTACATAAGCTAATGCCAGAGCTAAATTGTACTCAGTGTTTTCAGAGTAATGAGCCAAATACATTAACTGTTCTGGAAACAGATGAAGCCTGACTATTTTGACTAAATATAGAGATAATTAGAGTCTAGACTCTATCTGTTGATAGGTTTGGGGAAACATAATGAGAATAATCATGCCATAATAGAATAATACACAGGGCTAAAGTGAGTCAGAAATCTCACAACAGAGATGAAAAACAGCTAATTTTATTGATGTCAGAAAACCATTATTAGTCAAACTTTCTTATGCTCTTAGGATGGCCGTTTCATGCTGTAACAACACCCTAATAAAGTAATCGATTATGCCTTTCTGTCTCGCTACTGTGGCCTTTTCTTCCCTCTAACCATAGTTGGCAAAATTATCAAGTGTCAGATAAAACTCTGTTTCATAGTGTCATATGTATCAAAATCACCCAACCTTTGATGTGGTTGAACAGACATGAAAGGCCTTTGCAGATACTGTTGTTCAAGCCAGAGAATAATTTTTCTATATAAAATGTATTGACTATTTTGCCTGTAACAAGTCCTACCTATATCCACAGATCTGAAACTAAAATTGTTTCCCAAATATCCCATTTCCTGAGTCCTGATATGACATGTAAGCAGAAAAATTCCAGTTTATGAAACTTCCTTTTGTGTATTGACATTGCATGCTATACTATAGCATACATTTTATACTATTAACAAGTTATATAAAATTTACTGCAGGCTATGTGAATGAAGTATATGTGTGAAGCATGGGTAAATCTCATTAGGGTTCTTCACTCCGAGATCATTATACACAC
>JADRCC010560014.1:0-19693 GCA_019843855.1 Hylomyscus alleni
TTTTTTATCTTTGCACACACTCTCCCCTGCTCTCTCCTCTCATGTCTCCTCTCCACCATTTCTCTTTCCCTCCTCCGTATCACCCATGCTCTCCTATCCCCCTTCCTTCATCTCCAGAATGCTCAGCCCTTGTCCTTCCAAGAGCTGTACCTCATTTTCTTGGTGGAGAAAGTTAGTCAAAGGAAGAGTTTGAGCCTCTGTTACTTCCCCTGCAGACCCTTTAATAAACCTGCAAGGCCTTACAAAAGAAATATGCTTTGAAGAAAACCATCTCCCCCCGATTATTTGTGATTTACTGTGTCAGTTGTCACATCAATTACTCGTGATTTCACAGTGTTCAGGATATTACAGTTCCAATTAATGACCTGGAAAATTTAGATTTAGCAAAGTTCGGCCACTTACCTTTAGTCAAATGTTTTTATTTTCTAAAACTTGTATTTATTTATTTATTTATTTATTTATTTATTTATTTATTTATTTATTAATTTATTCCCCTGTATGTCTGTCTATTTTGTTACATCAGTATGATATGTATTTATGTGGGTATGCATATTCCATGGCACAAATGCAGAAGTTAGAGGGTAACATACAGGAGTTCCCATATGGGTCCCTGAGATTGAACTCAGGTTTCCAGGTTTGTCAGCAAGAGCCTTTACCCACTGAGTGATCTCAGTACCTGGCCTTATAGTTCTTTATGGGACAGAGCCCAGTTGGCTACTGTAAGGCTTTTCTGTTGCTTCTCAAGCCTACAGCATATCTTTCCCACCTAGATATAGAGACTTAAGTAGGTTTTCTTGTGTGGGAAACATAAAAAAAATGTGAAATCACTTCCTTGGTCTTTTTGACGCCCTGGGCTGAAGGGTAAGAGATCTGCATCTAGCTGTCTTCTGTCTTATCTGGAGGCTATCCTGATATTTAAATCTCTTATCTACATTCACATGGATATCAGTATCTCTTCTGTAGCTGGAAACTGTTTAAACCTCAAACAGAGTGGTAACCTTTGGCAGATCCACCAAACTGTCTAGGAGAGCTCTTGGTTTCGAACTGTTCTGCATTTGCTATCTTATAGTGTCACAGAGTATTAAATACATCAAAAGGCTTGAAGACTAAAAGAGTAAACAGGTCATTTCTTCACAAGAACTTTCCAGTGAGATCTGGAAAGGAATTGACTGATCCCAAAATACAGACTCAAGCGAAGTAATTTCTTTAAGCCCTAGAGTACATGCCATTCCATATTCGCCTTTCCATTTTTACGTTCCCATTTTAGTTTAAACCATTAAGGCTGTGAAGACAGCCACGGGGCCTCTGTTCGCCCTGCCACTGATTCATACCCTAGAGAAAATTTGTGACCCATTTTACTCCCTTCTTCCCTGGAAATGATACATTTTCTTTAAATTAAAGAGATGCAGAAGGACTTGACCTGGCTTCCCATAAAAGTACTGATCAATAAAGTTTTAAAAAATTGGTTTTGCATATTAAACATTTTCAGTGGGTCTGAAGATTTATGATATCTCGATTAACCAAACTTCCAATCCATTATAGGGACAAAGAATATTATAAGTGGTTGTTAAGTTTTCCAGCTAGATTCCAGAAGATATTTTAACTCATAATTACCCAAAGTACTGTATGCTAGGGGTGAAGAATAGTACGAAATAATGTGGATTTTATAGAAGTAATTATGCCAAACATGAAAAAACAAATATGATAATTTTTCGGTTTCTTTCTTTTTTTTTTTGTGAGTGCCAATGTGGAAGAAAAGTGGGTACAATTAACAAAAAATAACATGGAAACATATTCTCAAGGATATTGCTGAATACTTTCAAAACTTTGGGGAGTTTGAATTGCGGTTTTACTGAAACAAATTTAACGTTAAGATTCAGAGCTGAAATAGTACTTGGTCTGTTGTTCTGGGTGTACATTTGCCATGAAGCATCTGCCTTGTGATTAGGGGTGTTTGATAAATGTTAGCAAAGAAAGGGAGACAGAGAATGTAATTGAGAAGCTTAAATCTCAGGTCAGCGATGAACAGCTCTAGTCGGGGAGCAGTCTAGTGCCAAGTGCTCACTCGGGGCAGCTCATGACCACTAGTAACTGCTGCTCCAGGGTATTTGACACCTCCTTTTGGACACTGTGGGTGCCTGCACTCTCATGCACACAAACTCTCCCATGACACCAATGAATCAAAGGCAAAATAAGATATTAAAAAAATATAAGGGAATGGAGAAACACACAAGAGCAAAAGATGGTTTCTTAGTTAGGATCAGCTGTAAAGGAAGAGAAAGAAAGGAGCCGAGAAAGAAAGCAGGTGTTCAGAGGATTGAAGGGATGACGGGCTTATGGAGCAGCCAAAGACAGGAAAGAAAGTCACCGGCTAATAATGAGTGGCTGCCTGACTCTTGGGTTCGTGGGGATGCTCATATGCCAGCATCCAGCTTGTGCAGCCACCAGCAGAAGCAAAGACAATTCACAGGATTTCTTGGTCCCCCCAGGCTCCAGACCTGGGTGAACCTCACTTTCACCCTGCTGTCCCAATGCTACTGTGAACCCCCTTTTTACCATGAGTGCTAGGAAATGTCTAATTAAACTAGGTTGGATCCTGCTCAGGCTCTGTGTGGTCTGACACCTGGCTTTGTCCTGCCAGAATCTCTTCTCTAAGGGACCATTTCTTTTGATGCGACTCTCTCCATCACAGAGTTCAGACACTTTACAAAGTTCTCCTTTAGAATTTTCACCCAAGAGTTCATTGTGCACACCAGTTTGTGGGGGACTGAAGGCCTACTAGCTCCTATTTGCTCTGTTCCCATCCCCCTTCAACTCAACATGGCTGCAGTCTCATTTATTTTTCTACACTGATCACCCAGGGATGCCATCCTGATGTCAACCTTCTCGGTCACTCTGTGGCTATTTGGAACTTCCTGGGTGGGCAAAATGGAGTTATTATCTGCATACACAGGAAATTGAGCCCATCAGGTGTTATATCAGAGTGGCTACGCTTCCACTGAGATATTGGCTATAAGGTGCCCTCTCTAAGTTCAGGGGATTATAGTTCACAAAGCTGCTTATTATGCCGTCTCTAAAGATACTTTTCTTGGGCCAGGGATGGGGGTCAGTTAGTAGGGTGCTTTCTTGGCATGCTTAAACCTGGGCTTTGATTCCTAGCACTGTATACACCAGGCGTCGTGTTGCCTGTAATGTCAAAACTGGGGAGAGAGAGGAAAAGGCCTCTGGAGTTCAAGACCCTCTGCTTCCATAGTGAATTCGAGGCCCATCTAGAATACCTGGGACCCTTTCTCAAAGTAAACAAACTACAAACAAAATAATCAGGTATCCTTCTGAGGTGCCTCCCCTATACCCTCTGTTAAATGCATTATTACCATCTATTTCTCTTTGAGAGCTCAGTTCCCAATAAATTCCTAATGCATGGTAGGAGCCTGAAATTGTTTTAAAATTGAATACCTTTTCTTTTTTTGTCCTTTGCCCTTTACACAGGCACCAAGCACACATGCAGCACTCAAACATCCTGGCATTCCAAGAACCTTTCTAATGGAGATATTCTCACCTATTTTGAATTTGAAGTCATTGAAGTTACAACCACAGTTTCTGGCATTTGAATTCTAGTGGAGATAATGATCTCTTCCTACATAGCTGGTATTTAACGTGTCCCATCTCCTGCTTGTTACAATTGCAGTATCTGTGAATTTCACAATTCTTAAAGCCACTGGCAGGAGATTTTGAGAAGCTGCAAGGGAAGTGTGCCTGCCGCCTCCCTGTGACCAAAGTTTCCTTCATAAATGCTAGCACGATCTGGAGGTCTGTCTGTACACTTGGTGGGATGCAAAGGTCAAAGAGAACAGTCTCTGAGGGCATCTGGGATGAAGGATTTTGTACACATCCCCTTGGTCATCTGAACGAAGCTGCCTCTGTAACAAGCCCCATGGTGACATGCCTGGCTGTCTCAGCAGCCTGTGTACTCCGCACCTGCACAGTGGAAACAGTGTACAGAATGCTCTTGATTATTTGCTCTGTCTTACAATTGGCAGGTCAATGGGTGCTTAGTGAAATGTAAGATAAAAGTATAACCTCTATCAAGAGGTTAAGAACATCAGCTCGGCAGTCGAAAGACTCATTCAGATCCCAACTTGACTAGTTCAGTAATGGCTGTACGTGGTTGGACAAGTGACTCAATTTCTCTAAACCTCAATTTCCTGATTAGAAAAAGAAAAAAGAAAACAGAGACTGTATATCCACTTCACTGGGTTATTGAGAGGGAGGAGACCGCCTTGAATTTGTAAAGAGTGTTTGTTTGGAATTGTAGCAAACGCACAATGAACAACAGCTTTAAAAATTTAAACAGCATCTTTTATCCAGGAGGTTCCAGGACCAACGCAAACTAGAAAACCTGTGGGTTCCATCAAATGGTGCAGCACTTGCATATCTCCCTATGCATAGCCCCCTGTATACGTTAAATGATCTCTAAATTCCTCCTAATTTCTCACAACAGCAAATAATTGCTATGCTGTATTGTTTAGGGAATGACGCCAAGGCAAAAAGGTACAGGTAATATCATTGCATCTACAATCACCTTTCAAACATATGTGATCTGTGATTGTATGAGTTTAGGATAGAGAACTGAAGATATGGAAAGCTGGCTGCATTGTAGTCAACTTAAATAATAGTATTTATTTGGTGTCCATTGCATGCCAAGCACCACTGTAGACAGAGTAGACATTTAAGTGCTGAATTAATTGTATGCTCTCTTTTATAAATATTCATAAATAGTAAATAAACTGGTAGAATACAGACCTCATAGATAAGGAAATTGAAGAAAAATACAAGAGGGGGTGAAGAGAAGGAATATTTGATTTACATGAAATATTCCCATATTAAGTGTTCACATCAACAAATCAGAGCACACATATTCAACATGGTGTTGCCAAATCTGAGGTCATAACCAATACCTTAAGTTAGGTCTGGCCACCCATCCCCAATAAGTTAATATAAACAGCCAAAGTAATAAGACAAAGTAGAACAATGTTATTTATTCATTGTGGCCTTGTTTGGAAGGACAAAGTTGCAGAAAATCACTCAAGTCTAATTGGTGCCCTGAAATGAGATAGAAGTGTGAATATAGGGCCAAGGCATTTTACCTCTAACAGTACCGACAAGGTGTAGTCATTAACCCATCGTTCTGGGCTTCAGGCTCATTCTTAAGGTGGTGTGAGAAGTTGTTAGAACTTGGTGAACTCTTCCCTAGAGACAAGCTCCCATCTAGCCAAAGCTTCTTCCTTCTAGCAGAATTCCCATTTACTAGGGGCACATTGTTTCAGCAGTTTGAGAGCCAGACTAAGAGATACAACATCTCTTCAGAGTATCTTCATTTCTGCCATACTGGTTTATAAGAAAATTTTACACGCCCTCTCCCCCAACACACACACAAATATCCTTACATTTTTTTTAGATTTTTAATTTTTTTATTTTATGTGTGCGGGTGTTTTACATGTATGTATGTGCACCTTATGCATGCAGTGCCCAGATCCAAGGGCACTTGACCTGGAGTTACAGGCAGTTGTAAGCTGCCATGTGTTTGCAGGGAACTGAACCCAGGTGCTCTGCAAGAACAATTGCTTTTAAGAGCAGAGCTCTCTCTTTACATGTGCATGCTTCTTTTATTGTGTCATATGGATGACATTTACGTTTCTTCTCGTTTAACATGTTTGCTTCAGTGACATTAAGTCCATTCACTTGGCTGTGTGCCATTACCACCATCCATCTTCAGAGCTTCCATTCTCTAGTCTGTCAGTCATAACCCACCATGTTTCAACCCAAGTCCCTGGAATCTACTGTCTCATTTCTTGTCTATATGATTTTGGCTATCCTTTGTACACGGGACAATGGTATCATATAATAAGTATTAGATGTTTTGTGACTGGCTTAATGGTTCAGTAGCATGTCTTCAAGGTCCATTCCTGTTACATGTATCAAATCATATTTCTTTTGTAATACTCATTCATTGTATTTACTATGACATATTTGATTATCTCTTCATCCTTTGATGGGCATTTGGGTTGTATTCGTAGAACTAATTGTGCCATGAATATGTACTTGTTCAAGTACTTTTGGGTCTCTCTTTCTCTTTCTCTCTCTCTCTCTCTCTCTCTCTCTCTCTCTATATATATATATATATATATATCCTTATATATATCCTCAGATGCTGTATCTCATGTAGTTTTCTGTTTAACTATTTGAAAAAGCTACCATACTATTTCCACAATGGTTGTGGTATTTTATTTGCCCTCTATCAGGATGAAAGGATTTTACTTTTTCAACACTTCCCCTAATACCTGCTCTTTTCTGCTTTTACTTAACGTTTTTGTAACACTAAATTTAATGAGCATCCATTGGTATTTCATTGTGATTTTGACTTACATTTCACCAACAATGAGTGGTGTTGGTGCGTTTTCTGACCATTTGGAGAAATATCTACTCAAGGGCATTGCTCATCTTGTTAACACTTCTCTTCTTTATTGTTGGGTTGTAGTTATCCTGCATTCTAGAAAGTAAAGCCTTCATCTGATGGAGGAAATGCAGGAAATGCAGATATTTCCTTCTAGTCTACGCATTGCCCCTCACTGTTCACACTTCTATGGTGTTCTTTGAAACATCAAAGTTTCAAGTTTGGGACTGGCGTTGACTCTAAGAGCAGAGCTCTTACCTAGCATATAAGCAGGCACGAGGACCTGTGTTGATTTCCAACATCAAATAAGCTTTTCGGTTTTTCTCCTGTCTAGTTTATGTTTAGTTTTTCATGTCTTTTGAATGTTGTTTTGTTTCTAGGAAACTACTACCACAGCCAGCGTACTAGCTTCCCTCCTGGTTTCTCTTAGTGGTTTAAACAGCTCTTTTATTTGAGCTGATTTTTGTGTGTGGCATAAGACAAGGGTTTCAACTGCACATTTCTACATATGAATATACAGTTTTCCTAAAACTACTTGTTGAAAATATTTTTATTTAATAATCTTGCTATTTCACCAAAAATATTCTAACATTTCTTAGATTTATGCCGTGTTCATGTGTCTATAAGCTTTTATGCCTGAGATACATTATTTTGATAATTGTAACTTTGCATTTATGTTTTAAATCAGGGACTATGAGATTTCCAATGTCATTCTTTTTGAACAGTTTTTTGACTGTCTTTGGTCTCTTGCAATTCCATGTGATGCTTACAATAGATTTTTCTATTTTTGCAAAAATAAAATCACTGGGCTTTAGACTGAGATTGCCCTAAGTTGAGCTCGCTTTCAGAAAGCATTGACATCTTCACTCTGTAAGGTTGCCCAGTCACACAGACGAGATGTGCTTCCATTTCTTTTGGTATTTTTTAACCCATTTCTAACCTTCCTGAACACTTTTACTTGTATAAGCCTTTCACCTTCTTAGTCACACCAGTTTGGTTCTTTTTAGCTTTTGTAGCAGGGACAGAATACAGAACCCAGGGTGGCACAAATATCAGGCAATTACTTTGCCTCTGAACCACACACCCAGACTGTTTACCCCTTTTTAAAAAATGAGAATCCTTTTCATAATTTCTTTTCAGATTGCTCATGGTTCTTATACAGAAGTGCAAGTGATTTGTGCATGGTAATTTTATATTCAGAAACTTTACTACAATTTTTAATTTTATTTTTTGGTAAAATTCTTCAAGAGTTTTGGCATGTAGGATTATGTCATTTGTAAACCAGATTTCTTTCTTCTGCTTTTCCAATGTGGATGTTTTTAATCATCTTTTTCCTGCCTTATTTCTCTTTCTAGATTTTTCTAAGCCATTTTCAATAGATGTGGTAGAACCTGGCTGGCATCTTTGCCTACAACCCACATTATTAGCAGCAAAGCACTACCTTTTTCATCATTGAATATGCTCTTAACCTTGGCATGCATACATTCACACACACAGACTTATATACACATGTACACACAGACACACTTATACACATACACATGTGTATGTGTGTGTGTGCGTATGTGTGTGTATAAGTCTGTGTGTGTGTTCTCTGTTGGGTGTATGCTTAATGTTTAAGCATTTATTTATTAATTAATTAATTTATTTTTCATCAGCTGATCTGATAGTGTGTGATTTTGTTCTTTTGTTTTTGTTGTTGTTTTGTTTGTTTATTTTTCAATATGTTATTGTGGTTTATTTTAAAAATTGATTTTTGTATGTTAGCTATCTTTGCATTACAGGAGTTAATGTTATTGGGTGTGCTGCATAATCCTTTCAGGGTACCTTTAAAGTCCATTTGCAACATTTTGAAAGAATGTCTACATCCATATTCAGAAGAGGTTTTGACTATAGTTTTAGGTTTTCCCCTTCTTGTTATTGGAGTATGACTGGCTCACAGAATGAATTTGACAGTGTTTGCTCTTCTTCATTACTTCTGGAAGAGTTTGAAGAAGGCTGCTGTCAATTAATACTTGAGAACATTTATCAATGAACATTTATTAATGAACATTTATTAATGGGCCTGGGCTTTGTTGGGTGATTGCTGGTTCGTGATTCCGTCTCCAACGAGGTACAAAACTGTTCAGATGCGCTGTTTGCTTTCCATCTACTCTGGAAGGGCTGCCTTACTTCTAAGAATTTCCCATTTAATCAAGGTTATCTATTTACAGGCCTCCATTTGTTCACACTACTCTGAGTAATCCTTTCGGTTTCCATAAAATTATTTGTAATGCTGCCATGTCCTCTTTTCCTTTTGTGGTGTTTCTTATTTGAGTCTTCTTCTTATTTTTTCTCTCAGGCAGTCTCGCTAAAGATTAGCCAGATGGGTTAATTTTTCAAACAATAAACTTTGGTTTGGTCATAGGATACAATTTGGTTTTATTTCTCTCACTCTCTCATCTGTCTTGGTTACCTTTATTCAAATGTTTGCATTTCTGACCTTCTAGTGTTATGCTTAGTTTCTCTTTCTAGATTCTTACATGTTTAAAGTTAACTTGTTTAAAAAGAAAATCATTTTTTCATCATGTGTGTTCAAAACAATAACTCTCAGACTTCGCATTGTTTCTGATGCAGCCCATATGCCTGCATGTGTTGACTTTTGTGTTGATTTTTTTTTTCAGGTACTTCTTTTTTAAAGATATCTGTTTCTCCATTGCTTTGGACTTAAGAGCGTTTGTTTAATTTCCACACACTTGTGTATTTCCAGCTTTCCACTTGCCATTATAGATGTCTAGTCACACTCCATTCTGATCAGAAAGTACTTTGTGTCATTTCACACGGTATAAATTGGTCAAGGTGTGAGTGTGTGGGTGGGTTGGTAGGGGAGCACCCTCATAGAAGCAGGGGGAAGGAGGATGGGATAGGAGGTTTCTGGAGGGGAAACTGGGAAAGGGGATAACACTTGAAATGTAAATAAAATATCCAATAAATTGTTCAAGACTTATATTGAGGCTGTATATAGGATGGTTCATGGCAAATGCCCCATGTGTCCTTTAGGAAAATGTATAACCTGTCTTTATGTATGGTGTGTTCTATGTGTCTTTTTTATATAGTTCATCTCTCGTGTGTAGAGTGTTCTGTGTGTTTATCTTTTATCTAAACTGATATTTACGTTTTTTACTTTCTCTTTTTGCCATTATTCATTATTGAAAGTAGATTGTTAGTGTCCAGTATTACTGTTGGCACCATTTCTTGCTCTTATTTTTTCAAAGCTGTTTGATTTGCTTAGATGCTGGGTTGATTAGTACATGCGTGCTCAAAATTGTTGTATCTTCTTGGGAAATTAATCCTGTTGTTATTATGTAATGTCCTTTATCTCTACGAGTGTCTACATTGTGTGATATTATCCTAAGTTTCTCTGATATCTGGTTTAAGTGATATTGAACTGGCTCCACTCTTTTCTTTTGAAAGTGCCTGGATTTAAACTTCAGGCATAATTCTTATATATAGCACAAAATTCAGTCATGTTATTGTTCTGGTTAGATCCATTCTGCCACTTTGTGTCCTTTTACTTGACAGTTTTTTCCTATTTACAAGTAAACAAACTAATGATAATAGGGTTTACTATATAGTTTTGTTATTTATAACTTCCCCAGGCTAATTTCCTCATTCACTGCTTTTCTTTGCAATTAGTTGTTTTTGCTTGAAGTGTATAGTTTGCTTTACTCTCATTTCTGCCTATGAATGATCCATAGGTATTTCTTTTGTGGTATGACCTCATAGTTTAAATTATGACTCAATTCAATATCTTGAAATCTTGACTATTTATTTTAAGTAAATATCATCATTATTCACATACAAAAACATTAGATCACTATATTGTTGATATAAATTATAAGCTAGTATGTGTTACATACTTATTACATGGAATAATATTCTTTTTGTATAGTGTTGTCTTTATTTTGAGTAAAGTCACCCTCTGTAACCCAGAATGCCTCAAACTCTCGCTCCTCCTGCCTTTAACTCCCCAATCCTTACATTACAGACATAGGTTACCATGACAAAACTTAATTTTGCTTTTCAAGTCCTAGTAAGAATTGAATTCAGGTAATAATGAGTTGCAAAACAGGTTATAAAGATAATTATTTTTCTGGTTCTAACACTGTCATGAACTTTTTGGGTATGGTGGTGGATAAATACATACAAATATATGTGGTAGTGAAAGTTTAAAATCCCATGCAAAGCCCCACAGCTTCTGGTTTTAATGGCTGTTCAAACTGTATAGAAGAAGTTCACTGAGTTCTGTAGTTGTATAGGCTTTGAGTCTGGTTAATTTTGGTGTAAGATTTTTTAATTTGCAATTTTTTACTAATAAGGTTTATGAAATCCTATAAAAATTTTAAAAGGAGTAATGCAACAAAATTATAGAAATAGTTTTTCTTTTCTTCGGTTCATTTGCCAGATAATTTTGAATTTCTTAGTTTTCTCTCCAGCTTCTCCGTGTTTTTAGTTGAACAGCTCCTTTTAGCATTTCGCAGAGGGAAGTTTTAGTGATAATGTCTCCACAGCTTCACTTATGGGAAAGTGGTTTAATTTCTCTCTCGCTTTTGAAGGATGTTTTCACGGGATACAGAACTTTTGATTGACAGTTTGTTTTTGCTGCTTGCTTTCAGCACTTTAAATACAAACCGCAAGGCTGCTGGGTTGAGATTCTCCTACAGGAAAACATGCAGAAGATTTTACTTTGGTTCCCTTACGCCTCGTGAGTTTGTCTTTTATCGCTTTCAGGATTCTCACTTCGTTTTCAGTGTTGACAGATGAATCATAACGGATCTTCGTGTGGTTATATTTGGGTTCACCCCAAGTAAGGTTCAGTAAGCTTCTTATATGTATGTATGCATTTCTTCTTTCAAATTTGGGGCATTTGATGGCTAGATCTTCAAATAAACTTCTTTTTGTAAAATGTCTTTCCATTTCAGAACTCTTGATTTGAATATATTGGGTAACTTGGTGATGTTTTACAAATTCTTTAGATTAGATCATCTTTCTCCTCAGAAACTTCCTTCTTCCCACTGTTTTATTGCACTTCCCCCTTTCGCTTGTTCCTCATACGAGTTTCCAATGACCACTTTCCAAACTGCTCATTTTCCCCGAAGACGACTATGGAATATCTCTAGTGAGTTTTTATTGTTATTACCTTTGTTTCAGATCCACAAATCTGTCTTCAATGCTATTTTAAGATTTCTTTACATCTTGGTTGAAATTGTAATTTTGCTTATTTGCTTTCATAATTGCCCTTTGTTATCCATGCCTGCATCTCTGTGCGCCTGTCCCTGCATGTGTGAGTGGGGGTACATCCCATGCTGTGTGCGTTTGGTGAAGTCAGAAGTCAACCTTAGTTGTCCTTGCTTACATTCCAGGGCAGGGCCTCTCTTACTGTTCCTTGAAGGGTATGCCAGACTACCTGGCCCACAGGCTTTAAAAAGAAAAATTCTCTGGTCTTCATCTCTTATCCCCTGTAGGGGTACAGTAGGAGAAGGTCATCTGCAGTTACACTGTCCAGCTTCGATGTGGGTTCTGATGATTCAAACGCAGGTTCTCCGGCTCACCTCTCAAGTGCTTTGCCCACTGAGCCTTCTCCTCCCTCCCACCTTTCGTTATTTAAATTCATCTTTTATAGTTCCTTAGGAATGTTTGAAGTAGGTATTTAACTGGCATTTCAAATATATTTACAAATTACATCTACCTGGCATTTGTGGAGATTTTGGTGGTTCTTTGATTTAGCTGAGTTTTCCTATTTCTTTGTGTGCCTTGTTAACTTTTTGTTGAAAACTGTACATTTGCAAGACAGTCACCTGCACATCTTTGTAGACTGTCTCCAGGCAAAGAAGACCTGCGTGGATCAGACCTGTGCAGAGACTTTCAGGTCTTTTGCTGGATGTTTGGATCTAGGCCATTGTTTAGGTGTGTGGTTTCATGCAACATAGAGTGCTACTTTCAAATGTACTGTTTTCTCGAAGGATCTCATCCTATTTCTCACCATGGGATTTAAGTACTTTTGTATTCTTTTGGGCAGAATCTCTTGCCCTGCACAACTTCAGAGAACCAAGAACCAGGATGCTGTTTTACCAGATTCTACTCTTATAGCAACAGAAGTGGAACAAGAGTGATTGAAAATACGATATTTCCTAGTTTGTTTGCTTGCTTGTTTGTTTTTTAATTAGGATTGGAAACAAATCTTTACATTCTAAAAGTAAGAATTTCACATGAACATATTAGAAAATTGAGACAACAGAACAAGCCATGATCATGAAGACTGGGAAATACAGAGAATCATGTTTCATGATGACCTAGTGATTATTGCTGCTGTCTGGCTCTTCTGGTGTTCTAGAAAGCCGTAGACTAACGATTATTTGACATAGGAACTTCAGAGGCTGGATTTGGGGAGCCTTTGCAGTTTTGTGAATCTTATCTTTAGGATTCCCCAAATGTTCTTGGGGTAGATCTAGGACAGTCAAAAATGCAAAGTGGACACTTTGAAATATACTCAATAGATTCTGACTTCCCTAAGAAATGCCTTCCCTCCAAAAAAAATTTTTTTTACTAGGACCTAACACATGAAGGAAGTGAAAGTATTCAACTCCAGGCCCTTAGCTTAAAAGTCAAAAAAGCAGAGCTTGAAACAGGGCAAATAGCAGACAAAACTAAGCTGTGACAGAGATATTATTAGAATTATCAAACAGAGGATTTAAAATAACCATGATTAATATGCTAAACTCATGGACCACATGTAAGGACAGATGGTTAACATAAGCAGAGTGCCTGAAATACTAACAGGAATAAAGGAAAATTCTAGAACTAAAAAAACAATGTTATAGAAATGACAACTATCTTTTCTGGAATCATTTTGGGACTAAACATAGTTAAGAAAAGAATTGGGAAGGTTGAAAATAAACTGATAGAAATTTCCCAAACTAAAAGTCCAAGAGAAACAAAAAGACAATACTGAGAAAAATCCAAGAGTTGTGAGGTGGATGCAGAAGATACACACATGAGGAGAATACCAGTAGCAATTAATGTCAAACACCAAACCACAGATTTAGGAAGGTCTAAGAACCCTAAACAGGAGAATTTAAAAAATAAGTGACCAAGTCTAAGCATATTACATTCAAACTGAAAATGTTCAAGTTTCTTATCAAGAAGAAAACTCTTGAAAAGAGCTAGGTAGGAAAACTTCCTTGCCATAGAAGAGTCAGGGTAAGAATTCTGCTGGACATTTCTTTAGAAATCATGCAAAGAAAATGAGAGTAAGGTGAAATGTTTAATGTGTTACAACAAAAGAAACATCAACCTAGACAAAAAGTTGCTTAGAAGGAAATGAAGGGATTTGTCTTCAATAGACTTGCCTTGCTTGGACAGTTAAAAGATGCTCTGCAGAGAGCAGGGTCATGGATCAGGTCTCACAGGCAGCTTTGGTTAGCTCAGGGCAGTTATGACCACGTGACCTCACTCCATCTTACAGCACTCAGCTTAGCTCACTCTATAGCACCATCAAAGGTCAAGATGCTTTTCATTTCCATTTTTCATTAATTACACCTCTATCCCCAATATTTCTGTCTCTCTCCCTCTCCTCCCCCTATTTTCCTTTCCCCACCCACCCACACTTTCTTTTCTTCAGTTGGATGTAGTTCCTTGGGGGAAAAAGTGGGATTCCAACTTAGCTATCTCAAGAGCTCTTCGGATGCCCTGCATGTTAGAAATGTGTGTTCAAGAAACAGCAAGTCTACCACACCTGCTGTCCTCATCTGCCCGACTGCATAAGTAGGCACAATGAGACATTTTTACATTTGAAACCACAGCAAGGATGGAAGCAGTAACGAATGTACACAATTTCCATCTGCAGAGTGATCTGAAATTCCTTTTTTTCCCCTTCTCCTGACTTCCCAGCTTCTTTCTGCATATGTGGCTCTTGGTTGCCTTTAATGCTAATTCTGTCATTCTTCCTACATTGCCCTCAGTCACCTTTATCTTTATAGCTTGTGGTTTACCCACTATGGGTGGGCATCATAATTACTCAGGAAGATTTTGTAGAAGACAGATTTCTGTGCTGAGATTCCTCTGACATGCAGGATCAAGGATGCCGAGGCACTCGCCCATGAACTAACTGGGTTCTCATGCAACCAAAACCATTGTGTTGTTGTTTTTGTTTGTTTGGTTGGTTGGTTTTTGTTTTGTTATACTGTGCATGACCTTCTTCTATCTACCACAGTGCACCAAGGCAACAAGTCGATCATCTTTTCAAACCAGCGACATTTCCCTATAATAGTTAATCTAGATGCCCAATCATCTCATGCATGTGCCTATGTGTGGAAATCAGGGTACTGTTTCATCTACCTGTACATCTGTACTTATTGTGTACAGAACAGTTTTCCTGTTCTACTTGTCTTATTAAGACTTACAAAAACTTATTACATATCTATGCTAGTAAAGAAGCAGATTTTGTTATCAAGACTATGTGATTCAAGGGGCGTGGGCACCCTTGGCTTCTGGAAGGAGAGGAAGTTAGACATAAGTGCTTGTAAGAACACAGGCAGCCCTCTCTGTCCACGCCTGTGCCTGCATTGTCCCGTAGCTTCCTCCCCCTATTTCCCACCACCTGTGTTTTATTTTCCTCCCCTTAGCTCTGTGCACAGGGCAGAGGAGGACTACGCATCCCCGAGTCCGTGGGTTCTCATATTGTCCTTGACCTTTCCGGATTCACAGGAGAGAGGACATGACTATTCCAGGTTGAGGTCATGTCCACTCCTGGTCCGATTAAGCTATCTTGGGAAGAAACATTACATGTCAGATGGGATTTAGCACCACAGCATAAAGCATGACATTAACGATGATGTCAATAACAGTGATATTTATAGCCTCACTTAATAAGGATGCTAGAGAGGGCATTCTCGTGGTTGGTTTCCATCCACTAAACTCCTGAGATCATTGACTTTTATGGCTACAAGATGGTTCCAGCAGTTCCAGACATCAAATCATCATACTGTAAGATCTGAAGTAGTCAGTAAGAACTTGAGGAAATCTCCTTTGCTCTTTGGAAGCTATTTTCTGAGGTTTCTCCCTCTCAGCAGAGTTCCTTGTGGACCCATTGAGTGGGATGAGTAAGTGAAGGCCCTAGCTGGTGCACACAGGTACCTATTCCTGGTGCCTTCCCACAACCATCCACACTAGAGATTGAATTCAAACCTGATATATTCTAGATAAGTACTATGCCATTGAGCCCATTTTCCAAACCTGGACTTTTCCTGAAAGAAATAAGTTCAGCCCATGTGGCTCCAAAGCCTTGTGTTCAAAAGGGTAGCTCAGACCTTGCATGTCCCCATTGGGGGGTGTGACAACAGTGTATGATAGTGTAGGGGGAAGGCATTGGCTCTCCTGGCTGTCTCTTCTGATGGAAGTGAAAACACATAAGCTAAGTCTTCTCCTGTGAGCCTCCCACAAGACTGAGGATCTTTAGCAAAAATGAAGTCTGGAGCAAAAGGAAGATGGGGATGACAAAGGTGCACTAACAGTGTAGTGGACACTATACTGGGAGGAGCTAGAAAATGGAGGTGCATTGTCTTAGTCAGGGTTTCTATTCCTGCACAAACATCATGACCAAGAAGCAAGTTGGGGAGGAAAGGGTTTATTCAGCTTACATTTCCACATGGCTGTTGATCACCAGAGGAAGTCAGGACTGGAACTCAAGCAGGAGCTGATGCAGAGGCCATGGAGAGATGTTCTTTGCTGGCTTGCTTCTCCTGGCTTGCTCAGCCTGCTCTCTTATAGAACCCAAAACTTCCAGCCCAGGATGGCACCACCTACAAGGGGCCCTACTCCCTTGATCACTAATTGAGAAAATGCTCCACAGCTGGACCTCATGGAGGCACTTCCCCAACTGAAGCTCCCTTCGTTGTGATAACTCCAGCCTGTGTCAAGTTGACACACAAAACCAGCCAGTACATGCATAGAGCAGGAAAGGGCTGCAGGGAGATACTGGGTTGTAGAAAAGGGAATGGGATAAGGTAATAAAACTTCCTGAGCCAAGCAAAGCAGAAGCAGGGCTCAGGACAGGCGGGAAGGTGCTGTGAGGAGATAGCAGAGATGAATGAGCTGGCTGGGCGCTTCTGCCAGCCAGGCCCAGATGCGCCAGGAGCACCAGCAAAGCTCCCCAAGCTCTGGAGGTCAGTTATTTATTTATATTGTAACGGAACCTAACAAATTCTAAAACTAGATAAATCCAATTACCCGTGTTTTGCCTTCAGGGAGTGCGAAAGATTAATGGTGGTATTTTGGCAGTAGCATAAAAAGAAATAGGTGGTAATAACAGGGCGGCTGTAAAGAGCCAGAGAGCAGGCTGCAGTTTGGCCAGCTGCTGCTATACTGGTCAGAGAACATCCATTCCCTTCAGGTTTGGTGGGGGTTGGGTCCAGACCAGGGAGTTCCTTGGATTGCTTCATAGCATATAGATTCTCCCATCATCTGGCCTGGTCTTATTTTAGCTTTGTAATGCCAACAAAGAATCCGGGAGCTTGAACATGCTAGTCAAGCGCTCTACCTCTGAAAATATCCCCAGTCCTTTGTTTTTTGAAACATGGTCTTATTATGTATCTTGGACTGATCTTCAGTCTAATTCTCCTGCCTCCTCCTGTGGAGTGCTGGGATTCTCATGGGCTAGCACACCCGGCCCCACTCTTTCTTGCATCTACTCTCCTTTGCACATGTCTGGCATCACCCTCTGCTTCTTCTCACCCCATGTAGCTCCCATGCTGAGTATCATTCTAGCATCTCAGCATCACTCTGCTTGAGGACTTTCACCAGGCTCCATATCTTTACTTTCTAGGTATGATTTGAGGGAAGTAGCAAGCTACAGAAGACCCCATTGATGTCTCTTCCGAGCTGCACAAGGGATACCCATTTGTGGAGCCATTTACCAGGCCGCTGCAGGGCCTCTGCTGCAGCTTCCAGAGGAAACCAGACTCTGGTTACCATGGCTATGAAAGCTGACTGTTGCCCTCGCCATTCAATTTGCATCATTACCTGGACACTTCCATTGTGTCAAACTCTTGATCTCTTCCCTGCATAATCTGTGATTTAGGAGATGCCTCTCTCAAAACGCCTTCCTTGATAGTCACACATTCTGCTTCTTTAAAAGATGTAATTATATTTATTGAGATACAATTCACACATCATAAAATCCACCCTTTAAGAGTGTACAATTCTGTGGCTTTTAGTATATAAACCCATCAGGCACTTCCAGGGCAGTTTTACCCCTTCCCCAGAAGAAACCCATATCCCACTGAAAGGTACCCACATTACTCTTTCACCTACCATCTGACAAGCTCTTAATAAAGATGCCCATGCTAGACACTGACACTGTGTGGACTCTATTCATGCTCTAGCTTTAATTTGTTATTTGTTTCTTCTTTTATACATGCTGTCTTTCTCCCTCTTTCTATAAGCATGTTTTGAAAGCTTATCACGGTTTGAGCATTTTTTTTTCAGATACTGTGCATGGAGATTAGCAGGCATAATTCTTACTTTTAGACAACTCAGTTTTGAGGTGGGAGATTTTTAAATAAAGCAGTCAAACATATTCTTCTAAGTGTTCTCGTCCCCTGCAAATGTGTGTTTATAAGTTTAGCTCTTCCAGAAATGATGGGTCCTTACAGCAGTGTTTATATACTAAGGGACAGACTTTTGCTGTGGGAACTTGGTTTGTAGCCTGTCACCCAGAATTCAGCCCCACTTCTTATGTGGCCAGGCCAGCTCTAGCATTGGCTTGTAACTCTTGATACTTGGCCTTACTCACCAACCCAATAATGCTGTTTCATCTGCATTGGGACTGTCTGGAGGAGTTGCTAAGATAGATACTGGGACTCATCTTGAAATCTATGCTATAAGGGGATCTAGAGACAGGTGGGAGAATTTGTAGTTATGATAAATTTCTCAGCAATGATGATGATGCTTATTTTGAGTGCTATACTTTGAGAATAACTGTCTTAAAATATCCCTTCTCATTGTTGACCTTCATCTAGGGCCTGCCAAGTAATGGAAACTATCTAAAATAGGGGGCCTTCTTTGTCCTACCAGAACCTTCTCAAGGACCTGTGAGCTTGTGGCTTAATCTAGGTTCAAAGTTATGGCTGCTTACATAACTGAACATTGCCTGCTTCCAGGTTTGATAGTCTCTTCTCCCATGTCCTCAGCCTCATCATATTGAGTGCACAATGAGTTCTGCTCACTGTTTGTGTTATCAAGATCTGCAGCTGCCAGGCTTGACCTAGCCGGACATTTCTCCTATAGTTAGCAGCTTCCTCTGTAAGGATAGTCACAGATAATACAGTGGTCATGTTAACATATCATTGTCATCCTCCCAACTCCTTGGATCCTATGTGACTATAATGGCAAAGATGGCACATTTATTTTCCTCTAGCATATAATTTGCTGAATCTCCTGACAAAGCCAAACTGTGAAGGGGAGACATGAACTGTATGCTTCTGTGGCCTTTGCAACTCAAGTATTCACATCTGAATCTACTAAATTCTAAAGTCTTTGACTGCAAACACCAGAAAAAATAGAATTATTGACGAGATTATAAAGTGAGCTTGACCAGTTTAAAAACCAAACAAATACAATCTAATCCACTCTCAGCTCAGATGTTCCTATTTTTACTTCTATAAACAAATGCTTCCCCACAGTGAAGTTGTACTCTTTATGATTGTAGTTTTAGGAAGCTCAAATTCAAGCAAAACAAACCAAGGGTGATAGATGTCAAGACAGATGTCACAGCCATTGGTCAGGAGGGGAGGGAGTAGGAAGTACTGAGAGGAAACATAGCGTGAATGTTCTGTAACTTGGTCTGTGTGCTCTTGAATATGTGTTTATATATGTGAAAAAGCATTGCACTGTACTCTTAAGATCAATGTCCTTTGTATTCACTTCACTTAATGAATAATATTCGGCAATAATTAGAACACTAAAAATACCCCAAAGAGTTTAAAAAGTGACTGTTAAAAATAGTGTTACAAAAAAGGTAAAAGCAGGCTTTATCTGTTTAATTAAATTAGTAAATTGAAGATCACATTGTACTTTTAACCTTATTGTACTTTTACCTAATTTTCAAGACCAATGACATAGAAGTAACCCTAGTTCCAAAACAGAAAAACATATAAAACCAATATAGAAAAAGTCTAGCCATCACAAATAGGCAGAGGCTTG
>JADRCC010560018.1:0-10375 GCA_019843855.1 Hylomyscus alleni
GACCTGGGCACATACTGCTATGGAAATCGCTCTATCTCACACAAAATGGGAAAGCTTGCAGAGCCAGCCTGCCTCGTGCCCACTGCCCTTTCTCCACCCCAGACAGAACAGTGTGCTCTTGCTGTTGCTCCTACCCAGCCGCCCAAGAGAAGCATCTGCCTGGGTGTTCAGCATCTTAGAGGCCCCTGGTCCTGGCTGCATGGGGCCCTCTGGTGGTAATCTCACTCCAGCTCCTACAAGTTGGAAGCACAATTTTCCTCCCTAGTGGGGGGAAGGAAAGGGCGCAAGCCCACTGAAGAGGCGTTTATTTTTTAACTGCTAACAGCTCCCCACTCCATTAAAACTCATAGGACAGGCCTGGGAGTCATTCAGAATCCACTCTTGGGTGGATGAGCCTCAGTCCACACATCTAACTTTCAGAGACTAGCAGCAGCTGCCTATTTTGAAATGGATTTAACTTCTCACAGCCTTCAGGAAACCACCTGATGGGATCAGACCCCACAGCCACCCTGTAGGACATCTCCCCTAACCATTTACACTTTGAATATTGTTTTGGAAATTTACTCCTTGGTATCAAATGAGGGGCACAGGGAATCTATCCGATGGATGGATTTATGTCTGGGCACCTTACTGCTCATTCATAGAAACTGCCAGTGAATGCCAAGGTCAAACGGGCCGCTGAGGCTGCCTTCTTAGCCAAACTCACTGCTCTTTTTAGGAAATTGAAAACAAAACAAAAAACAAAATGGGGATGTTTATTTTTTACTCTTTGGCAGATGCTACTTCAGTTGTTTTCATGTAATGTAATGTCCTCTCTTAGCTGCATGTGTATTTATTTAAAATTACAACCCTGGTGGACTGCGGCCTTCATCTCTGTTGGGAATGAGTTTGTTGCAAATCAGAATTGGGTCCATGATGACAGCTTGCCCTCCAAACCTAGGCTGTCCCCTACTCCCTCGCTGGAAAACCCGACCGCAGAGGAGTGAAGCCAGGGGTTCAGGAGCGCCATGGGCAGAGGCTGGTGTGAGGGCGGAGCCCAAGCTGCTGTGCCATCTGGTCTGTTTTTATTTAACTGTATTTAATTTGTTTTCAAAATTAAAAGTCAAATATGGTTTTTAACAGTTGTAATCCTCTTCAGCCCTGTCTTATTTTATTCTCGTTTATTAATTTAACTGTCCAACAAATATTTACCACATGCCTGCTCTGAAGAGGCATCCTTCAGGGACCCAGCATGTAGCGGTCTTCACGGGCTTGCTTACCCACCAAATACGGGAGACCATGATAATGACGCAGCATCTCAGGTGGGAGCTGCTCTAGGGAGAACAGCAGAGCTGCTGGGGAAGATGGGAAGGAGCAGTGAGGGGCCTGGGATTCCATGAAGCATGGGGAGAAAGGCCTCGCTCATATGGGAACATGGAACCAAACAGCAGCATGCCAATGCACAGCTAAGGCAGACAATCCTGATAAAAGAGAAGTATCAGGGCAGGCGAGATGGCTCAGTGGGTAAGAGCACTGGCTGCTCTTCCGAAGGTCCTGAGTTCAAATCCCAGCAACCACATGGTGGCTCACAACCACCTGTAATGAGCTCTGAGGCCCTCTTTTGGTACATCTGAAGACAGCTACAATGTACTTATTATTTATTTATAATAATAAATAAATCTTTGGGCCGGAGCGAGTGGGGACTGAGCAAGCCAGGCCAACTGGAGCTAGCGGGGCCAACCAAGTGAGCAGAGGTCCTAAAAAATTTCAAATCCCAGCAACCACGTGAAGGCTCACAACCATCTGTACAGCTACAGTGTACTCATATACATAAAATAAATAAATCTTTAAGAGAGAGAGAAAAAGAGAGAGAGAAGTGTTCCCAACTGTAGAGTTCTCCTCATACATATACCTCAGCCAAAAAAGCAATGGGACTGCAACTGACTGGGCCAGTGAGGGGTGGGGTGGGTGGCATGGGAAGAAGAAAACCTGGGATCATTTGGCCTCCAAAACTAGGATAAAGCTTTTGGTTTCTACTCTAAGTGAAATTGGAATCCACTAATGGAACTGACCTTCAAGAAGAGCCATTTTGCTTCCAGTGCTGAGGACAAGTGGGCCAAGCTAGGAGACTGGGGAGGCAGCCCCTGCAATATATGAGGTACAAGATGATGGTAGATTGGAGGAGGACAGAGAGAAATGGCTGCACTCCAAGCTTAAGAGGGGGGATGTGTGTGGAATGAAGAGACAAGAGCCAAAATCATCTGAGACACACGATGGGATTTCCATGTGTTTATAGTGAACAGAGTGCAGGAGAGGTCAGATGAGGGAAAGCGAAGTTGTGTCTCTGACCTTGTCATATACATGCAACAGACAGTGAAGGCCAGCTGTCTGTGTGCCTGCCGTGAGGATGGGAACAGACCCTGGAGGGTGCTGCTATCCAGATCCCACGGGTGTGGTCCCACACAGTGAGTGGACCAAAGGAAGGGAGAATGAGCAAGCAGAATCTCAGCGCGATTGGATGTTGGTGAGAGGAACTCTGGACGGGCTGAGATCAGGCATGTGGGTCACAGGATCTGCAAGAACTAGTCAGTTCCAGTCAGTGAGAGCTAAGGTCGGCTGCACATGCTAGGGAGGTAGAGCAGAAAGACCTTATCTGGATACATACCTAATCGTGTATGCATGAAACCGACTCTGAGGCTTCTTCACTCCTTTACAGAAGGATGCTATGTGAGATTCCTTTATATTCCGACTGCCTGTCACACTTCCCAGCACAGCACTGCTTAATTCGGCTTCGCAGAAACCCACTCTTATGTAATGCAAGACAAAGTGACAAAGTGACAAAGTGACACTGCTCTCTGACTCTGGCCCCGCTCAAGTGGCCCTGGACTCTTCTGCACCTTAGCTGGATGGTTGATGGGTTTTTTGGGGTGTTTCCAAGCATCTCAGAAGGCCCTGGCAAGAGTGGGGAAAACTGGGGGCTTGCTAGGTCTTGTTCTTTAGGCATCGCCTACAAGCTTCACTTGGAAAGGCTTCCTTTGGGGGTGAGGAGGATAGCTCAGTGGGTAAAAGCACTTTCCAGCCACCCTGACAATTTGACTTTGTTCCCTAGGACACGAGGAGAGAACCAATTCTCACAAGCTGCCCTCTGAACAGTCACACATCGCATGGCGCCCATATACCTAACTTCCCCAGACACAAAAAACAAATAATTATCATGTAATTTTATTTTAAAACTTTAAGACAAAAGGCTTTTTAAAAAAAGGTTCCTTTGAGTTGTGCATGATGCTACAAGCCTGTAATTTCAGAAGTTTGGAAGCTAAGGCAAGAGAATCAAAAGATCAAGGCCAGTCTGGGCTATTATAATATGACCCTCATCTTAGAGATGGAGAGAAAAAGGCAGACAGGTTGAGACACAATCTCAATTCCTCAGACCCAGTGGGACATGGGTTGTGCCCCTATGACCACTCACAAGTAAGTTAGCTGGGTGCTTAGCTCAGTGGCTGCAGTAGCCCTGGCTGTAGTGTTCTTGGCCTTACTCAGGGAGCCATCTGGTCAGTCTGTAAGTCTCTCCGTTTACCTGTTCTTGCCTAATCTATCTTCATTGGCTTCTGAGTGGGCACGGTGCTCACAGATGTGTACTATTTGATTTTCACTATTACTTGGAGCAGTACATGTCAGATGTAATTTAGGAAGAAAAAGTATCTCCTATAGCTAACTGATATATTGTGGTTTAGTTTTCTAGAAAGTTCTTACTCTTAACTACCAGCATAAGATTGGACTGCTCTTAATGCAATGACATTTCAAGGAGAATTGAAATCAGGAAAAGTGATAAGAAGCCAGTGGCATGTGCCACCTGTCAGCTGGGTACCATCAGTAGCTGGATCCTTAAGGGTCACCTTCTCCCATGGCTGAGAGTGGCACAGACCAGCTGGAGACATTCACAAAGAAGGTCTGCTTCAAATGAATTTCAATTTAGAATGGCAAGCCCAAGCCAAGCCATTGCACTTGATCCCTTGAACAAGAACCTTCAATCTGGACTAAGACAGTGTGGCAGAAGGCTGCCTTTCCTCCTCCCTGCTGCTTGGTCAGGAAGGGGAAGGAGAGTATTCAAAGAATCGCTGAGCTAGGTACAAGGACAGCGGGTGTAGCTAACCCCAGATTCAACTGCAATGGAGTCAGCTACCCTGTACTACCTAGCTGGGCCTTCTGCCATTTCCTTCCTGAGAGCATGGGTGTGAGGTGGTTTCTGCTGAAATGTCAAGCTCTTAAAATGAGTTTATCAACTGATTCATGTAATAAGAGACAGGGCAAAAAGGAAAAGACATGCTTCTTCCAGATCCCCAGAACTGGCAGGTGCAGAGCCAAAAAATTAAGTTGATTCACGTAAGACCCCTTTTCTCTTTGCTCTACAAACAATGACAAATCTACAAATTCAGGAGCACAAAGAGACTGTCTAAGATGTGGCCATACTCTCCTGGGAATGTTCAAAAAGCCTACCTAGAACCAGCAGGATGGTCAATGAGGCTTTCACTTCCAGAAGAGGGCAGTATCCACCCAGGTTCAGCACCTTCTTCGAAGGCGTTATAACTACATACTCCACCCTCAGAGATGGCCCTATGGCCTCCCCTGAAAGATCAGGGAAGCAGAAAGTGCCCATCTACAGAACCAAAAGAAAAGACATCTCTTCTCTTCTGAGTCTATCCCAGGCAACGCTACCCCATCTTCTCGTCAGTCTCCTCAGGCTTAGGATTTTGGTCTGAGTTGACTATAGCCCTTCATTCCCTGAGGTTGCTAGTTATGACGACTTCTCCTGCAGGAGAGGAAGGAAGCTGCCAACCACAGCAGGGGCTGCTGGGACTGCCATTCAGTTAACATACTGGTTCCTGCCCAGGTGAGGGATATCAGTAGACTGTACCATGGAGCCTGACATTGTCTCTTCGAAAATGATAACCTGTGGGAAACAAGGGTTGGGCTGTGAGGTCTACCCTGTAGGCAGATGGGAGAGTATGGGATAGCAGGATTGGTAGGGTGGGGGTGGGACGCAGTTGGAAGGAGGTGGTAGGGGTGAATGCAGACTTGTCACTAGGGAAGGGGAAGAGTAGGGTAGCTGAACTACCCACCCTCTCCTATTTCCTGGTCAAGCATTTCAGGGGCAGAGAAGCAATTTGATAACAGGGGCAGCAGGGATGGGAAGAGAGTTTCAAGGAAAAAGGAGGGAGTCTACAGGTATTCCCACCTTGTTGATTCCTTTGTCCAGCCAGACACCTGGGAGGTAGAGAGTCTCCTGAGGTCCTATGTTCCAGTAGCGTCCAAGGTTGTAACCATTGACGAATATAACCCCCTTCACCCAGCCCTTCAAACAAAACAGGGAAGGTCTCTCTTTACCACAGGAGCCCCAAAGTGAGAAACAGACCACGTTCCTGAGAGACCAAAGTGAACCAACATTAGACATCCATGAAGGTCAACCCACCCCACTGCTGTGCCTTCTGGGCAGGGTAATCAACCCTAGACTGTCCATAGGAACCCACACACTGAGAAGTACCATAAGGTGCTTCAGCTTTGAGCCCACTCTGACCCAGAGAAGTCACAGGATCCCTAGCATATGGGCCGATATAGAAAGACATGGAGGTTTCTGGCCCAGGTGTTACAGAAAACTCTATCAAAGTCAGCTTGGCTCGGAGCCCTAAGAAAATGAGAGAACAGGAGAGGAAAGGAGTCCTACAAACCTCCAACTTCAGAAATGTGTCAGAAGGGTAAAGGCCAACTGACAAGGCACCCAGGAAGAAAGCAGGAAAGGTCAGTTCTTTGGGTACAGCACTCCACTTGTCCACGTCGAACCTAAGGACAGGATGTAAGCAGAAAAAGAGGGAAGGGCCATCTCACATCTGCTTCCAGACCCGCATCTGATTTCCTAAGGCACATCCCTTCCCCTAACAAGGCCCCAAGACCACCCACTCCCAACCAGGTCATAGGATGGCAGCCATACAGCCGGATGGGCACTTCCCAGTGTGTAAACATGGGTTCCAGTGCTGGTCCTACCCTGCACCGTAGGTAGGTCACTGTGGCCTCTGAGAGACCAGGGTATTCCTGGCTCTTGCTGCTATTAGCAATGACCTCATACACCAGACTCACAGGGACCCACCTCTGAAGGAACTGCTTTGTCATATCCAGGCTGTAGATTTTGAAGTTTTTCAGGGCTTTATTATTCAAATAGAGATTTCCAATTAAACCTAGGGAGAGTGAGCAAAGAAAGATGAGAAAACTCCAAATTGGGAGACAGGTGACACAGCTGCAGCCAGGGCATGTGTGGAGGTGCCAGGGAAGATGAAGCAAGGATCTCTCCTACAGCACGTGCAGCCTAAGGTACTCTGCACTTGGACTAAAGCCTCCCAGGCGACGTCAAAAGGGTAGCAATAGATAAGACCACTGCTTGTCAAACCATAGAATGTGTCATGAAGAAGAACAGTACATCCAAGAGCAGTGGCAGAGCTGAGATGTCAGTGTGTAAACATCTGGTTTCTGGCCTCTTTCCAGGGAAAGCTGTATTTGGCTAAGTGGTAACAGAGGGCCTAACTTTATGGTATTATAAGGGTCTCAGACTAAAAGACCTGGTCACTCAGCAAGGAACTCGCCATTCAACCTAAGATTAAAGACAGCTTTAAAGACATCTGGAATGTGAGCAGGTAGCAACATCACACAGTTTGCTCGTTGCATATCAGGCTTCCTCCTGGGCCCAGCAGCATTCCCTCAGTTTTCTTGAGGGAGATGAAGAACAGAAATTCAGTGTAAGACCCAAGAAGGCAGGGATCCTATACTCTTCCATGGACTCCAAGATATTCCCATTCCTTGCTCCTTACAACACTGAAAGGAGAGAGGCCCACTCCCACCAAAGTACATTTCAGCAGAAAGAAAGATGAAGAAAGACAGCTCCTTAGGGCCTATGGAAGCTTCTGGAACAAGCACCATTCAGTTCTAAAGTACTAAAGGGAAACCTTCCTGACCCATTAGCCAGGACCTATATGTAGATGAACCAGGCACCACCTGTCTTCAATAAGCCTCCATGAATTGCCTCTCTTGCAGTGGGTCCCCAAGATCCAAATCCCTCCAATAGGATTCTATAAACCACCTCTCTGAGGGGGCCTTAGTGGTCTGTTAATGTACTCAATGGTGCACAGATAGACAAGTCTGAAGAGTAGTAGCTTTTCTCCTGATCTGTACTAGGACCCACCTTTACGCTGGCTGTCAATGTTATTTCCATAGTTGACTCGCCCACGATTCTCCACCAAGATCCTCAGTATGGTGTAACCCTGCCAGGAACACAGTGGCCAGTTATCACTGCTTGATAAGTCATCTACGCCTGGGAATTTGTGTTCCCAGTCATTCCCTATGCTCTGAGAATGAGGGTGAGAGCCCCCAGTTGGTCACAAAGCTATGTGTGTGCTCTTCTCTTTCCAGTTTTTAATTAAGAAGTGTCCTGGCTTCCTGATTTTCCTCCTTTGACTCCTACCAAGTTTCTTAGCCATCCCCCACATCCCTAGGATAACAAACCTGGGTCAAGGGAATAGTGATCTTCTTTGTTTTATAGTCCAAGAATCCTATAGATACTCTATTCAAAAAGACCTGCCAAAGTGAGCAGATGAAAATCATGATCAACAGGAGGGAGAAGAGCCTCTGTTAAACAAGAAGACAAATATCACTGGGAGTATTTAGGAAGGTGCTTGGCAGTCATGGAGGAAAATGAACACCATGGCTATGAGGGAAAGATCGTGCAAACTATACTCTGCCAACAGCTGATCCTGAAGGCAGAAAATAACTTGTGTACTGCATGCCTGGTCACCACAAAGTCCCACAAGTTCTGAGGAGATACTCCTACCTGTCCTCTGTCACGCACGAGGCCACTGAGGACACCAGATGAAAAGATGGTGGTCTCATATAGAACATACCCAAAGGCCTGCCCATTACCATTGTTTACTGGCAGGTTCTCCATGTTGATGGGCATCTCAGATGTGACTGGCTACATAAGAAGACACAAGAAGGCACAGGAGTCAGGCAGCTCCTAATTCTAAGTATTCACAAGAGCAGCAGAGCTATCAGGGACAGGATGCAAGAATGCTCCAATCTCTTCTCTATTCCACCTTCTTACTAGCTTAAACTAATGACGCCTCAGAGACATAAATAAGGACAACAGGAAAAGGGAGATTTTACGAGAGGCCTACAATCTACCAGAATCCTGAAGCCACCATCACATCATTGAATCTTTAAGCTAGCATCACAACAGAATGAACTGTAGCAGGTTTCCTCTTTCCTCTCCACAGGGGAAGGATTATCCCCGCCTCTGCTCCTCACCCTATCCATGACGTACAGAAAGGCCTACCCCTGGGATTAGAGGGGAGACACCAGGTTCAAGTTCTTCTATTCCTTCCCAATTCCCACTCCAACACTGATGTATTCTCTTCACTCAGTTCTCTGGTTTGGTAGAGACCTCAATGCAACTGGGTGGCTTTGCTCATCCCAGAACCCCATTGAGAAAGTTCCTGGGTCCTGTTTTCTTAGTAGCTATCCCTGATACCCAGCCTGCAGCACTTACCTTATCCATGTACTGGATAGCATCCCACAGTGACAGGTAGAAAGATGGACTCATTGGCTCATAGACCATCTTAGCAGTAAGCTCAGGTGGAGGAGGTGGAGGAATACCTGCAACCGGAACCATGGCCCTCCCTTAAAGATTAAATCATCGTTACCTCCGCCAGCCTCATACCCATGGTCCCATGAGCTCCTTTCATCTGGGCACCAAGATCAACCACAGGCCCTACTCAGAGCTTAAATTACTCTAGAACATGGGGCCTGGGCAAGAGCAGGGCTTCGTTATATCTTCTATATGGCACAAATCGGTTGAGCATGATTCAAATACAAAAGGCACAGAATGATGACAATAATCTCTCAAGCCTTCTTTGTCTAGAATATTGGTTTTATTTATTTATTTATTATTTGCTATTTACTTCATTATTTTTTGGCAGTGGGGCATGTAGAACACAGGGTCTTATGCATGCTAGGCAAGAGTTCTACCAATGAGATATATTTCATAGTAGTCTAGGACATTTTTGAATATGGATTATTTAGAGTTGAAGTAGGATAGGAAGACAGCAGAAACTCCAAGGGCTCATAGCAAAAGCGTGGGCCAGAGTGACTGTTTGAATCTGCTCCTAGTTTGTACCTGAGAAGGTTCCGAAGAGCTCTCGAAGCTTGGTGTATTTGGCAGTGTAGTCTCCAGCCTCTGTCAGTATAGCATCATAGTCTGCAAGATACCCATGGACCAATCAGGCTCTCCTATCCCCAGAACAGTACAAAGGGATAAGGGAAAAGGCAGGAGGAGGAACTCGGAAAGGAGAAACAGAGATCCCGGCCCAGCAATTTCGATTAGAATCACCTTTAGTGTGAACCATTTAGTCAAGTTAAGGTACTAAGTACCACCAAAGTGTCTAGGAGCATGGCATGATACTATATTTTTGACCACAAGTACATATAATGGAACATCTCTACTACTCCCTGAGAACCCTCAGCCAGAGGGCCAAGATCACACCTTCCCAGGGGTCTGAGAGAGAGGAGTCTGTCCCCATCCTTCTCATTCTAGACTTACCTCCCCTCCCTTGTTCCTTCAAACAGCTCTCTCATCAGAACAAGCTGTTCACAGGCACTCTACCACTCGGGAAATTTAGAAGTGACAGTCAGACAAAGTCTCTGTCTTCCCTGGATATTATATAGCTAAAGACATGAAAGGACAGAGAAACTGTCTCTAAAGGATTCTCCATCAGAAGTGCCAGCCCTACAGACACTAGAGAGGACCATGGAGGACCACTGAGGATACTTGCCATAGCTGGTAACATCAGCCTTGTAGTCATTAAAATGCATGGCTCCATTTATGAAGCCAAAATTTGTTCCTCCGTGGAACATGTACAGGTTGATGGAGGAGCCATCTTTGATGATGGCAGACACTGTTTGCAGGACCTCTTCAAGGAGAGAGCAGGGAGAAGGGATGGTTACAGTTAGTCAAAGCCTAAGGAAAGCCCCAACTAGGCCCCTTGTTCCCAGTCCCCACCAGGCCACTCCTCACTGGGTCGTTCAGCTTTCTCTGGACAATCTGCAGCCAGTAAGCTGTTTCCATCCTACCACATGGTACATTTCCTAGTGGCTATTCTGTCCCAAGGAAATGCAACAAAGCTGGGGCCCCATTACACAACAGTTCTGCCTGTGTCCCTAATTCCTCCCTTAACTCAAAAACAAATCAACAAAATGCAAACAGAGTATCAGACAACAGAATAAAAGGTCAATTAATATATATATGCATGGTATAGCTAATAATGGCACAGCTAATAAATGTAAACTTAATGTTGACCTA
>JADRCC010560021.1:0-15590 GCA_019843855.1 Hylomyscus alleni
ATAGAATTGACAACTTGGTATTCTAGTCCATTTTTCCCCTAATCTAACTGGAATTTTGAGAGTTGATGTCACAACACCAGTAAATGGTTAAACACTTCTGCACAGTGGTACCCCTCCTCCAACCAGATATCTCCTTTATTCAATGCTGGGAGTCATTAGCTAATGGGGTCCCTAAGTCTATAACCACTAGGGGGCAAAATCCACCAAACAGTTCAGTAATACATCCCAGCTGAGCCACCCCATTTCCTCTAGCCCCATCCCTGAAAGTTTCTTTGCAGGAATATGCACAAACATTCACACTGTTTCTTTCAGCTCCATGGCTTTGCCTCACCAAAGGCTAAAGGAATTCATAGTAGCCCCCAGAATAGCCCATGGTCTGTTTCTCTGACTGTTTTGAACAGAGAAACCCATCATGAAAGATGATAGTCTCATTCTATCCCTCAGCCTAACATTTATTGTATCCCTAGCCATTATTAAACCAGACAGAGGCAAAGGACAGTCTAACTAAGCCTACCTCCAGGTCCCACAGGGTCTGTGCGTACAGGCAGTCTAATGTCTCTCTGTCTTTCATAGCTTACAAAACACAGTCTAGGAGAAGAGCCTTAAAGGGAATGTGAAGGCTGAGAGTGCTTAACAGGCCACTGCCATGCCTGGTACACTATTGCATAATAAGCATAAGGAATGGTGAAGGATTCGGTTCTGAACATTTCTTTGAAGACATTTTTAAGTTATGGAGAGAAGAATTTATCAAATGATCTTGCATAAGAGAAATGAAGCCAAAAAAGTAACTTTCCAAAGACCATCCCTTGAATTAATCCATACAGATTTTAATTAGAAAGTCACTGTGTCCACTGAACTACTCCTTGTAACTGTAAACAAGTTATGTGTGGGCAAGTCTAAGTTGTCTTCATATTTGATGTAGTTTACTGTACTGGAATTAGGAAGGAGAGCACTAGCCTTACTTAATCTGGCCAGTACCAAATCTAAATATATTCTGTCAATAAACGTTATCTTTTTATAAAAGATGGATGTGGTACACAGTCACTTTGTGCTTGTTTTAGCCTCATGATGGGGACATGATGTGATATGAGGAGCCTCTGACTCTTGTTTTCAATGACATTTGATAGTTTTTTCTTGGCATTGGGACTTTTGGAACAAGGGTTCCATATTGCATTGCAAATTATATTTATTTGCTTCTATTAAGACTAATTAAGGGATGGAGTGCTTACTGATAGAAGATTTTAAGATAGATGGAATTGTGTTCTCAATATTACTTGGACCCTTGTTTGTTTTTTCAACTCCTAATTCTTGGGAAGAAATTCTAAAAAAGATTGGTGCTCTCTCTCTCTTTTTTTTCTTTCCAGCTGAGTTAATACACACAGATACACACACAGATAGAGAGAGGCCAAAAATAGAATGAAAAACTTTGATATCCTCTAAGGCTGTAAGAGTATAACTCAAGTGTCTTACTCAACATTCTAGTGCTTTAAAGAGACATCATGACAACATGGAGTCCTATAAAAGAAAGTATTTAATTGGAACTAGCTTATAGTTTCAGAGGTTTCGTCCACTATCATCATGGCAGGAAGCATGATGGGCAGCTTGGCTGCACACATGGCACTGGAAGAGTAGCTGAGTGCTATCTACATCTGTATCCAAGGCCAAAAGAGAGAGTGGCTCGACCTCGCGTGACGCACTTCCTCCATTAAGTCACACCTTCTAATCCTTCTCAAATAGCACTACTCCCTGATGACTAAGTATTCAAATACATGAGCCTGTGGGGGACACTTTTATTCAAACCACCACATAACAAAGCTTAAATGTCTTTCAGCATCCCTTCTTTTATCACCTACTGGAAAACAATGTTGAAGCAAATGATACATGCTAGATGATTGTTTCCATAAGGCTACCCCACGGTTTTTCATTCACCCCAATATTTTCTCTTTGATTCTATAATACAGGTGCCACTGTATTCCAAGGAGAGGAAAACTTACAACTTTTGGAAAGATCACAGTTATTACATCCAAAACAGAAAGGAAGATCCAATTGATGGAGAAAGCAGGAAGAATAAAGAGAGAGAGGTATGGCACAAATACCAAGAGACTGCTACAGTCTAGCTGTGCCCTATACAGCTCCCTAACCACCAGCATATTCTCTGAACAGCTCTGCCATACATGCTTCAGATAATCTCTTAGTCTCTTAGCCTTTACAAGGAATATACAAGAAACAGCAGTGTGTGGTAAGTTCAAAGCATTGAGAGGAGAGGAGTTTCCTTGTCCACCAACAGCATTTGAGTGTGTTTGTATATGTAGGAAATGACACATCCTCACTTTTTTTTTTTTTTTAGCCTACAGCACCCAGTATTCCCAGGCTGTCTCCCATCCAAGTACTAACCAGGCCTAACCCTGTTTAGCTTCCGAGATCAGGAGAGATCGGGCACGTTCAGAGTAGTGTGGCTGTAGACACCTCCTCACTTTTAAAATGAGTATTGATGTGCTCTGAAATGGACACTCTGAAATGCATTTATACTATACTTCTTTAAGGTGTTAGCAACTGGAATAATAGTGCCAGATAGTTAGGGGTTCCATGTGAAATGATGTGCCATATTTTCTTGTTTAGAATCAATGATATAAATCCAGGCTTGAAACAGGGCCAAGGCCTGCTCTCTCTCTCTCTGTCTCTCTCTGTCTCTCTCTGTCTCTCTCTGTCTCTCTGTCTCTCTGTCTCTCTGTCTCTCTCTCTCTCTCTCTCTCTCTCTCTCTCCCTCTCTCTCTGTCTTCCTCCCCTCCCTCTCTCCCTCTGCTTTCTTCATCCTTCCTCTTCAATCTTCCTTGATTCTTTTCTTCCCATAGTCATATCACACCCTCTTGCACTCCCCTGGTCCGTGCAGCTGGCCTATGGTAGCCATAGCTGTACTGTTTTCTGAAGAACATATGTATCACTGGACCATTTTCCACACCCTGTGGGCCAAATGGTTTATGGATCTGGCTCTGTGCATGCAGCCTTTTGGATTCTGCAGTGAGAAGCCACTAAAAGCCATGTGGCCACCTCTAATTGTCACATTATAGCCCATTTTGTGTATTACTAGTTGCCTTGCTAGAGAGTAGGGCACACTTCAACGAGATTTAATTATAATGGCTTTGCTTTGTGCATGTTTTCCCACCAAGGACTGCCCACTTGTCTGTAGTTATTAAGTTAAGCAGACCAAAAGTTTATCTACCCAGACAGTCTACTCAAACAAGACAACACTTGGAAGCCATCTTCTTCTCAACTTCATGCACAAAGAAACCTCACCTGTTTTTCATCTAAGTTGTCTTAAGATGGAAACTTGGGGAACAGCAGTTAGATGGCAAGCAAAGGCATCTAACTCTAAGCCCATGGATATTACCTCAATTGCTGGGACTCATATTATAGAAGGAGAAAAGCTAAAAGTTGTCTTGTGACTTCCTCATATACATTGTGACATACACACATAGAAAGATGGGGGAAATGGGTAGGGAGAGAGAGGGAAAGAGAGGGGGGAAGGGGGAGGGGAGAGGGAGATGGAGACAGAGAGACAGAACAAATCAAGACCTTGTAAAAGATGGCTCATAAGGTTATAATTTTATTTGAAATATCTGTCTTTTTCTGCAGTTATTGACAAGGCATCTTTCAGACTTGTGAGGTCATCTTGTTTCTCTCCAGACACCACTCCCCTTAGTGTTCCCTCACCAATCCTTGTCTGCTTGTACCTTGTGGGATATTCAATTCCAGTGCAGAACCTATCTGGCTCTCATCTTTGATTAATGGTAATTTACCTTCTAGGCCCTGTAGAAGGCCTAGTTGCATGCCCTGAGTTGAGAAAAGAATACTTAGCCCTGTCTCCTTTCTGGAGTTACTTCCAACATGTTCACCTGTAGGTAGATGGGAAATGTTGCCTTGGGCACAGCTGCACAGCTGATGAGCATGAGCTTGTTAAATCCCATTTGATTCCTTGCATCATAGAGTAATTCATGTCCGTCATACTAGTACTTTGTAAGACCTTTGCATCTCTCCACACTTGATCCAGATGTCATCTTCTACTCCTACTTACATTCCAACTTTGTGTTTTTCTTATACAATATTGTATTGGACTGAGTGCCGTAAATTATTTACATTGACAAAGATTATTTTGTTGGCATCTATCTCTAATGGGACCATGTTGGGAATTATTTTATGGGTAATTAGGTCATGAAACTGGAGCTCTCATGAATGAGACCTGTGCTTTAAAACAAGGCCAGCCTCGAAGAACTCTGGTCTCATTCGCAGTGTGAACATACACTGTAAAAACTGCCACCCAGAAGCTAGACAGTAGACCCTCATAAGCATGAGCCTGTGCCAGAAGGTTGTTCTTTCTAGCCCCCAGAACTGTGAGCAGCTCATCTATGTTGTTCTGCAAGCCGATTATTGAAATTTAGTGATAAAACCTACATGTGCTAAGATTTAAGTGAATGGAAATATCCTTTTGTTTTTTTTTCAATGTATGGAAAAATAAGGCATTTCTCTTACTTCTGACATACTTCAAGCAATTCAAGAAAGCACTGTGAACATCTTAATGCGGCATGGAAATCTTTATTAAGAAAGAGAAATGAAGAGTGAGCTGAGAGTTGAGGTCAGCAAACTGACCCTTGTGCCAAAAATGCCTCTATCAACCATTTGTGCAAACAAAGCTTTACTGAAACATAGCCATGGTCCTTAGCTTCTGTATTTTCTAAGTGCCCTTTTTATTATGAAGGAAGAATGAAATGGTTGTAACAGAGACTATATAGCTTGCAAAACCTAAAATATTTACTGTCTTACTCCTTACAGAAAAATATTTGTCAATTCCTAACATGGTAGGTCAGTGTGCTGTTTTTCCCATTTCTATGAAGATAGAAAGATTGCTTTTTTTTTACTAACATCTAAAGTCAAGAGAGATCATGTGAGTCGATTTGGACTATAAAACATGAAGACAACTTATATTCAGCTTTTCTGATCTTTGCAAAGCTCTATGCAGACTTGTAAAATTCATGGTTTAGATGTTTCTGCTGGACAGTCATACGCTGTATTGCATGTCCAATAAGCTCACAATGAGCTACAGTAAGCCTAGCTTCCTTGACAGTTGGGATTTGTTATAAAGCAGATGCAATCAGAAACAATTGTAAATGTGCTAATGTGGTTTACATGAAAGACTATGGTAAATCCACAGGCAAAGTATCTTGAACAAGGACATAAGAAAATGGTTATTTCTCTATGAAGGGAGAGAGCCTGTCTAGGAAAATTCCTTGGAATACTCCTAAGGATAAGAGAATAAAAAAGACCAAGTGCATGGCAGTGAGCACATGTATAGAAAGATGCTGTGTTTAGGAAAATTTTTATAGATTCAGAATAATGTATAAGTGGAAAATGACAAAACCCAAAGTGTGATTAGAGCTTTGTTCGCACATACAGCCTTGTCTAAGGCAGTCAGCAACCTCCTTTTGTCACGGCATATTATAAATAAATAGCATTCCTGTTTATTCTCACAGATATCTCACATTATATGAAAATTTTTATGCTTAGGCTACTTATATGCCAGGATTATCGTACTGGCCTCTACTTTATAAGTGATAAGGAGTTGGCAGGAAGGAGTCACAATTAGACTTACATTCTAAAAATAACTTTTCATATTCAACCGTGGCAGTGCCTTCCAGATCCTCTCTGTTTGTTTCGTGCCCCTGTTTAAAAAATAAAAATCCAAAAGCTCAGAAGCCGTAATATTAAACAAGTCAAATGTCATGTCCCTGCAAGCCTTCGCAGCTCAGTATGGTCATGCAACTGTCTTTGCCCTGATGAGGAAGCTAAGTGAGAAGTAGGCTAGCGCTTCTTTGATGGGTTCCTTTAGAGGAAGTTAGATCCTACACACTGGCCACAGCATGAGCAAGCAGATACTGGTGATTCAGAGCTCTATTCTTGTAGAAGCACCTGGAGTGGAGTCATCGTAGAAACCCTGGATGATCTTCCTTTCAGACCTCTCTGGCTAGGACAGATAATTTTCTGTCCCGTTTAAACAATGTCATCTCTTCGTAGGATACTGAGATATCAACTGACTCACGCTTCATCTTTCCCAAGATACATTTATCATTTGTTCCGTGGGGAGGCAGATTGAGGCGGCCACTTCAACCTAGAACTTGGTTTTGTTCTTCAACTACATTAACCAAGGAGTCTCACAGTTAGGTAGTTATTGGGCCTTCAGCCTTTAGCAGAAGCCGAGGGTGAGTTGACTCTCCTTTTAGCCATCATGCTCTCTGAAATACCATGTCCCCTTGGGCTTGGTTGTGTGAATTTTCAACAATTCAACTCAGGAAAATCTATCATATTTTAGAGGGCTTTCTGTCAGCTTTGGAGTGAGAATTCTTTTTAGTGGGATGGGGTAGCTATGGAACATAGAGGAAAGAACACACGGAGGTGGAAGGGGCAAAGGGGCAGACATTTACTTCTCAGAGAATAACAGCATTCTAAAGTGAATGGCTATCAAATATAAAATACAGTCTTAGGGACCGCTTACTCCTTTCTGCTAAAAGAACAAGAGGAAAGAAAGCCTCTTGATCCAAGGAATGTGTGTGTGTGTGTGTGTGTGTGTGTGTGTGTGTGTATAATTTAATATATACATATTAAGGCAGCCAAAAGAATAAGTTAATGCAGGCAAGCAGTAAATGTAAAGAAACAAAAGTGGATCTCGCCAGATTATATATTAAATAAAAGGCAATGAATAAGCACTGAGTGAAATTTTATATGTGCACATTACACCAAACCAGTCAAAGATTCTGACCCCTGGCACTGCTGAAATGATGCAGCCATCTTCTTCATTCTGATGCTTTCAATAAAATCATTCCCAAGAGGGTTAGGGAAAAATTCACTCTCTCAATAAAATGTGAAACCGTTGGTATTATGAAAAAGCATACTAATAATTGGATAGTGTTCAGAAGTCGCTTTCATAAAGCCTCCCCTTTGCCTTCCCTCTTCAGGTTTTAATATCGCCCAGTGAGCCCATCAGATCACCAGGCTTTGCTGGAGGTAGAAAGCTGTAGAGTTGTTTGGTACCCCTGTGAGGTGCAGGTCAACAGCATGCACCGCAACAGAGATCACCTGCTGCTCTGCAGCCCTCGTGGCAGGAACAGGCTAGAGCTGGAGCCCTCTGACAGGAAAATGGCTTCTGAGGACTGGATACCTTTGGTTAAAGTCACACCGAGCTCTACAGATCATGGGCTAGAAGCCAGAGGACCTGGAAGGTTGCTGTGATGGTGCAGCGAGAGCTTCTAGGAGAGGAAGTCAAGTTGGTGTCAGTGCAACCACATGGGTATGTGGGATTGGCCCAGAATGTGAAAGGCGAAGAGAAGACTGGAACAACATGCGGGGTGGGATGAGCGGATGCAGTCACAACAATTGGTACCAGTTGACAAGGTCTTTCAGAAACATGTCAGCAGAGAAACTCCACATATGGTACCTCTTTTACACCTTTCCAATGTGGGGAGATGAGTGGGAGGGAGGAGAGGGATGTTGGCAGTAAACAGTCAAAACAGGGGAGATGAAGTGTTTTTTGTTTTAAAAGCAGATCAATGAAGGGCAACTCTAGTCTCAGGATAAGGCAAAGAGAGGGAGCAGAACTGATTTTGCCAGCCTCTGCCCTCTCCCCTGCCCTTCTCTGGGTGGTCCTGTCCTGCTCACAACTTTCCACAAGCCCCCCCTGGGTGAGGAGGTTAGACTGTGGCAACATGGTGGTTTTGCCACTGATCCAGAGGAAACCACTGGAAACCAACGCAGAGAGATATTTCACATGAGAATGTGCTTTGTATTCTGTAGCTAGATCAAATCCCAGGGATACTTTCTCAGCTTCACGAGTCCTCTGTAACTCTCCACTTCCTCCTTCACACAAGAAGTTGATCCTGGGGCTCTCCTCCATTCAAGGTGGCACTAAAGCATGCAGTTATTGTACATCCAATTTCAAATGGGAAAATCAAGTTAAGCACACATGCATAGCAAGGCAGATGGAGTGCTGCAAATGTACTGTGTATGAAGGAATAAGGCTAGTCTTGTGATGGTCAGGGTGACAGAGAAAATAACAGACCACAATGCCAACATACAAAGTGTGGGAAGCCACAGCTGCACCCCAAAATGGCGCCTGGCACTGTGCCCCCCCCCAGCTCCACTTAGTGGTAAACAAGCCATATATGGCCATGGCTTTAGCCTTGGCCACTCCCACCTTTTGTGAGCCTATCAGCAGTGCCCACATGGCTGACAGCGATTGGATAGCTGGAACCCAATATAAGGGCTCTGGGGAAAGTTGCAGGAGCAAAAGAACTGTGTAAGAAGCCTGAATAAACTGCTTAAGGAAGAGCTCGTGGTCGTGTCCTTCTTGCTGGTCGAGGGAGACGCGACAGTAAAGTAGAACCCTAGACTGGGTTTAGATCTCCAAAGCTAAGCTAACTTCTCCTCAGGAGGATGGGCCTTCTTCAAACAATACACTTGAAACAGTAGTAGAATATTGGTGCAACATCTAAAAATGCTTAAAATTTTCATATTTTGATAATCATGATGTCTTCACCCCAGGCACATTGCCTAAAATATGCTAAAACATAAGGCACATATTCTAGAGCTGTCAAGAGGCAGAACAGGAAGCAAGTTGTAAGGGGAAATGGCTTACATTTTCTTTCTTGACCACTCTCCCATATTCAGAACTATGAGTAGCCGTTTTCTTACCTAATATTGGCAAGTGGTCTAAGTATTCAATGGGGCACTATTTAATTTTTGGAACCAATAGTGAGCCAAGTGTGGTGACATAACACCTGTAACTCAAGCACTTCGGAGACTGAGGCAGGAGGGAATTCAAGGTCAGCCCACAAAAGCCAATAGTAGGCAGTAATGAGTTGTCATTTAGGGGAACAATGTGATTTTATCCCTTCAATTCTTGGAGGCACATGATCCGCTTCTTCTTCCTTTCAGCTGAGGGGTTTGTGGAAAGGAACACTCTACCGCTTCTAAATCAGTGTGCCTAGGAGCGGGGCACCTCAGGGAGACTTTTAACATGTTCTCGCACTGGTCTTAGGGAGCTCGATCTACAAATGATTTTGTAAGAGCACAGGACATCATGACCGCCCCCCCAACACTGGATCTTGCCAAAAGAATGCAGAGCAAATTCTACTTTCTGAACTTTTAGCAGCAACCACAACCACAATTCACCCTCTCCCTCTTGAGATCTCACAAAAGTCAGTTCATCTGGGAAAGCAACACACTGTCTTTCCTCAACTGACCAGAGGAAGGACCACCCTATCTGCTCTGGTGCAGAGAACTGACTAGAAGATGCACGTGCTCATGCGCTCTCTCTGTACAGCAATGCTCAGACGGCACTGCGAAAGCCTCACAGATGCCCACCGTGAAAAGTGAGGAGACCAGAACTGTAGAAGTGTGGTGGCTGTATCTATGCTCCCCTCCTGAGAGCAAACCCAATGAGAATTATTGGTCAAATAGTTTTAGTATAAAGCACAGCAGTTGTCGGGTCGAGCCCTGCCCCATTGATTCTAAGAGACCTCTCCCTCATAGACCACCGTGAGCGCCACAAAGCCGGCAGAAAGGAGCTTTTCCTGTGGTTGGTGCGGGTGATTGTTGCTGTTTTGCAGTCTCGGAGGGCCAGGTGGACCTCAGGCTTCTCTTATGTAAGAGAATACTGCTGTGCAGATCTCATTGTGTCTGAAGCAATCTTCCTCCCAGCTATACTCCCCCAAGATACTCTGTGAGAGGGGCACATGCATTGCCTGGAGAGAATTCACAGGCCTTCCTCTCGCTGTAACTTACTTTAGCCAGATTACAGGAAGTTACATTGCTGTCTTTCTATAACAGAGGTAGGAGATGAACATGAACATCAGCTTCATCCTTTTCAGTTCACACCTCTACAAAGAGGACACTGGGTCCACATGCTTATGTCTCAGCAATGTCCTTGGAGTAGAGTCAAACACGTTTCATTCTAAGACAGATAGGGAGCCTTGTGGTGTCTGTTTGTGTTTTCAGTCATGCTCACTAAGAAAGTCTGCCCTCAGCCATCTAGGGAATTGTAGGCAGGGCTGGAATAATTTCAATGGAAGAGAACCATCCCAGCTTTCATTATAAAACAGGTTGATTCATATCAGAAAGTGTTTGTTTGCGTAGTTCCTCTTCTATCCAAGGCTTATATTGCATGCTCTCATCATGCAATCTAGCACGTGTCAAAAGCACTACAAGGCTTAAACAACAGTGACGGACAATTTTAAGACTCTCAGTGAAACTTTGAGGAAGTAAAGCTGGCTCCACCTTTCAGACTGGAAGGAGTCTGAAGCCAGCACAGGCAGGGAGGGGATTTGCCTCTGATGGGTGTGAACCAGAACTCAGCTCCATGTGTCCTGGTTCAGAGCTCTGAGCCTTCTAATCTACAGATTCCCAGTACGGGCCCCACCTGAAAACTTCCTGAGACAAAAGAGATTCCAGTGGTTGGCAAAGTCTTATCACCAGACTTTCCTATTCTCAATGTTATTGTTGTTTTTTTTTTTTTTAGGTTAAAAAAAAAAGTTTATTTAATGGATTCTCTTTTATAGGAGGTTTTATTAAGTTGTATTTATTTAATTATATATGAGCATTCTATCTGCATGTATGCCTTCATGCCAGAAGTGAATAGCAAACCCCAGTATAGATGGTTATGAGCCATCATTTGGTTGTTGGGAATTGAACTCAGGACCTCTGGAAAAGCTGACAGTGCTCTTAACCTCTGAACCATCTCTCCAGTTCTTGTAGGAGGTTTGAATAGACCCCCAAAATTCTGGAATTACCCCATCTGAGTTTCATGAATATGTAAAGGTCAGAGCAACTTGGAGAAGGAGGAAGCTGAGAAAATGGAGAGCAGATAGATTGCCCATGGTCAGGTGAAGCCTGCATTATATACCATTCACAACTGTCATAAACTCATCATTAACTCAGATCCCCATCACACCTCCACCCCTACCAGAGAAGCAGAGGCAAGATCTCCTCACTCACTGACAGGAGCTACTTAGAGAAATCAAGTGATAGAGATGTTAGTGCATGGGCTAACAATGCCAAGGAGTGGGGAATCCTTGCTATAGTCAATGTTTAACATGAACATCAGTGTTCTTTTTAGAACTGGTTTCCTTCCTCTTTAAAAACACTCTGGGCCTTTAAAAACAAAAATAGTCTTCCCTCTAGGCAGGTGTGCATGCAGCAGACTTACACAGACAAGCACACAGGCAGTCATGAGAGGTCAGGATCCCAAAGGCTTTCCAACCTTCTATCGAAGGAGAGTCCTGAGCTAGCCTAATCGCTCTAGCAATAGCTCACCTGAGCATTTCTCCTGGACCCAAAGGAGGACAGGGGATCTAAGAAGCCAATACCATTGGACAAACAGTAGCCAAGGCTGGCACAGCCCATAGATGCTATCCCCATATGAGAGGCCTTAACAAGCAAGTTAGGAGATTCACCTACCCAAATGTTTAAATGTGACTTGGCCATTGCTTTGAAGTCACTAAGTTGACAGTGTATTTCCTCCATCATTTTTTTCAAATAATAGTAATAAAAAATTGAAAATTGTGATAATTATGTGTTCTGTACTCCTGGATGGGGGCAGATGAAGTGAGGCATACTTTCAAATGTAATTAAGGCTTTCAACTGATCCCTCCCAACTGCAATTGTTATTTCAAAATCAAATTAATAAATCATGTCCATCCTGCTTGGAATAAAAACGTATCTCGGATATTCCTGTTGCAACCTGCAGGCTGATTCATTCAGCAGAGAGCAAGCAATGGAAGGGAGAGTCCCTGAGAGTGAGCTGTACTGAGCCCCACACTCAAACAAACTTTGGAGGAAGGTGGGTCCAACTGGGGAATCTGGGGACTGTTTCTCTGCCTAATTGAAAACAGTATGCAAACCACATTTCCCTACATCTACTATGGTTCTCACACTCAAAGCTATAAATGCTGACTCTCAGGTATCAGGGGATTCAGCTCTCCTCTGGGTTATACTGTGCTAAAACTTTAGCCATCCGGATGGGTTAGTGTATGGCCTGATAAGGCCTTTTAAAGCTCTTGAGCTCGAGTTCATAGTTGTCAAAAGTACATTTTCCCTTGGCAAACTAGAGATTCTAACAGTATACAAAGCTGTATTTCTTTCCTTACAGGTTTCCAGGTTTCAAATGTTCACAATCCCCACACAGCCTATTTGGAAAAAAAACCAGTATTTCAGTCCAGTGATCACCTGAGACAAATATTTACCATGAACTCCCTGGCATGTTTGGTGAGAGAGCAGCATTTATGTTCAGAAAAGAGGGACCAGTTTTCTTCTGATCAAGCAGAAGTAGAGGCAAAATCCAAGTCCGGTGTCAAGTGACCAGAGACTTGTCTAGGACTTGAATACTAGTGGTGTATCTGTTCTTCCTTCAAAAGGAATGGAGCTGTGCATGCCGCTACCTCAGAGGACTTCCCAGTAAGTATTCTCTATGCTATAGGTAAAGAGACTGGACAATACCTACACTCTGTCAAATGCAACAGCTCTCTGGGAATCCAGCTTCCCACCTGGAAACTGACAGGATCCTCATGTCTCAGGATCTGTGGAGGATTGGATTCAAGAACCCACATACGCTGGAATCCAGAGACACTCAAATCTCTTACAGAAAGTAATATAACATTTAGATAGCATGCTGAATGCTTCCGAGTGCTTCCACATACTCTCATTTGTCCCTGTTTTATTCATGCATGGTACAATGTTAATGGGGCAGAAATGGTTGTAATATTAGGGAACAAAGACAAGAAAGGAGTCTGTACATGTTCAGTACAGACATGGATTTACTCTCTCTCTCTCTCTCTCTCTCTCTCTCTCTCTCTCTGTGTGTGTGTGTGTGTGTGTGTGTGTGTGTGTTTGTGTGTGTGTGTGTTTGTGTGTGTGTTTCCATCTAAGGTTGGTTGACTGAAACTATGAAGCTGCCAGATCTGCAGAGCTGTTGATATCTACAGATTAGCATTCCCTGGGATCTACCCTACTATTATTAGCCCTGTAATTTGAGTCATTGGATTAGACTTTGGGGGACTGTCATAATTTTGTGATGAAGAGCACAAAAAGTATTGTTTTGTAACCTCGATGTGTAGAAATGTGTGATCAAGGTGTTATCAGGCCATGTTCCTTCTGTGGGTGGTATAAAAGGACCTGTTCTAGGCCTTTCTCCCAGTTTCTAAATGTCTTGGCTTGTATAGATCTAGTCTTCATAGGGCATTCTCTCTTTGGACACACATGTCTAAATTTTTTCATAAGAATATACTTGACTAACATCATAATATACCCAAGTGTGACCATGTTTTAAGTAATTATTACCATAATTATTCTATTTACCAATATGGCTATATCCTGCAAATTGAGGGTTAAAAGGTCAAGGTATGGATTAGTTGGGGAGATGCACAAGGGTCAAGCTTTCACATCCCAGCTTAGTAGTTAGCCAAACATCACAGGGCTAAGTCAGTGGAACTGACACTGATAAAGACCTGCAAAAAGTCACTTCACCCATAACAGTACTTCTCTAGGCACAGGAAATAAAGGGGCATGGGCAGCTGTTTGCCTCCTGTTTATACAGTTAGTATCAACTAGACTCAAGTGCTAAGAAGAGACAGAATGAAATCTCTGTGCTCTCTCACACATATAGGAGACATTGGTTATAAAGAACTATTTAAAAGAAAAGTCTGAACAAGTCAGTTCCATATTTTAGGCTCTAAATTGATCCTTAGAGCATCAGAAACCTGCTATATAGTTGGTACAGTATTTCCTTGTATGTATGAGGCACTGAAAAATCCCTGATACTATTTTCCCCAACACCAAGACAAAGAAGCTATCTAACAGTCAAGAGAGAGCCTCATGAGAAGGCAGATAACAAAATTATAAAATAGAAAGAGCATTTACCAGTAGATAGGCACCCAAGAATATACAATGAGGTGGTTTTTTTAAGTTCCTGCCTTAACTTTGTGAGTAATTTTCTAAATATTTTGTCATATGTGCACATATATATCAAAGATGACTATTGATGTTTAGAAAAAATACTGTCATTTTTATACTCAGTAATCCATATTGAAAAGATTATATAAGAAATGCCTTTTTTCATAGAGTAATACCATTAACTAGTAACTGTCCCAGCCCAGGGTGAGATGTGTTAGGGCTTGAAAACACTGAGAATGAATATAGGACTCACCCAGTAAGACATACAAAAGATTGAAGATAATCAATACCCCATGTTAGATCAGAGTTTACCCCAACATAATGTGGAAAGACAGCTCTAGCTGCATGCAAAATTCATAGACCATTGCCTGTCCTGCCTAGTTCAGTCAGCACATAAGTCAGAGTGATGGCAAGCCAAGGTATTATGGAGAAGTCAGGAGAGTAGTTATACAGCTCCAATATATAGGAAGACCAAGATGAGAGGTAATGAACTATCAGTAGGATTTTTGTGTGTGTGTGTATGATCATGACTATATTTTCTTGTTGCTTTCTGACATAGACTGACTGAAAATTCTTCTGTTTACATTAAGCATTATTTACATTAAGCTTAGACAAATTACCAAGGAGAATAATATCTTGGCTTCCCTAGTAGCCCCTTGCCCTATTAAAATACACATTTGTTTTAAATCTAATTATTTCTTTGCTGGATTTTGAGCTCCTTTGTGCGTTGCTTTGTCCCCTATGCAAGTATGACCTGTAACCCATTTTTCTTCCATGCAACATAGTGAGGTTAGTATTGAGTTGTTGCTCCCTGATGTGGCAGTGATATGAATATGTGTCCTTAAAGCTCACAGGATATCATGCTACTCCATTAAGAACAGAGGCTTCTAAGCTGTAATGGGGCCATGAGCCTTCCCTCAACAGGGCTTCAGAGAAGGAGCTGGCCTCTGCTTGTTACTGATCTTCTGTCTTCTGACTACACTCCTTCCATCAATGGCTCACCGTATTCAAGGCACCATCTCAGAGGCAGATAGCTCAGCCCCTCACCTGCTACTACTGTCTTCTTCTTGCACTTCCCAGACTCCAGAGATGTGAGGAATAAATTTCTGTGTCTAATAAGTTACTCAGTCTAAGACAATTTGTAATAATAGCATAAAATAAAGTAAGATGGTAATATCAGATCTATAATAGTGCTCTGCCTGTGACAAGTTTCAGTTGCCTTCTAGACGACATTGTTCTCCCACACAGCCCATGATGATGTCACATCATATGACAGTGTAGTCAAAAAGCAGGAAAACAAAGAAAGATCTTTTTTCTTTAAAGGCACATCCTAAATATTGTATGGCCCCTGATCTCTGCACACAATTAGTTAAGCACTTATTCATGTGGCCATACCTAGCTGCAAAGGAACCTGGGAAATGTAGTTTTGCTTCAGGTAACCACAGTCAGTCGAAAATCTAGAGTAAGCCTTTTAGCTTTAGTTTTGGTAGTTTTATTATGACATAGTGTGTACATTTTTCTTTGTATTTATTATTCATGGAATTTTCTATATGTGTTAATTTCATGAATATATGACTTTGGACAAATTTTCTAGGTCATCC
>JADRCC010560029.1:5000-16387 GCA_019843855.1 Hylomyscus alleni
CCTTTGGCTTTTGATTCCTTGTATAAATAAATCACTGTGCTACCTGCCTGTCATTGAATGGCAGCAGACAGCACTTAACTGCATCCCATAAGCTGGAGGCAAGGGAAACAGAAACAGCAAAATGAAAGAAATGGGAACATTTTGTTAAATTACATTTTAAGATTGTCCTGATGGTGCTGGTAAAAATTTAAATGTTTCTAAAGAAGAGTGAGAGCACTGCCAGTTATTCTCTGAGATGCTTTAATTTTTATAAGTATGTGATAATGAAATTGGGTAGGTATGGTAACAGTAGGAGGTAAGGAGAACATTAGTCTGTCAGCTAAATGGGTGCTAAATAACCAAAACACAAGTAATGACCCTTCAGAGATTCAAGAGGCTCATTGGAAAAACAGCCTTTTTTTTTTTATTTTAGCCTTATTACCGGTTTGAAATTTATCCTCTTTTCAAGTATTTAAAAGTTGTTCTTTATTTCTCTTCTGATTATGAAATCAGAGTGTAATATCTTATTGTTAATTTGGAATAAAGTAGTCTATAATGCTCCCTTGTATCAATTGCTGCATTCTAGTAAAGATTCCTACTGTTTTTGTTTTGTTTTGCTTCCTAAAGCCCCCTGCTGCTGTTGATTACACCTAGATCTGCTACTGATTGGAACTGTTAAAAGGCAAAGATAATGTGCATGGTTGCTGAATCATTTAATTGTAGGACTAATAAGAAGTGTTCTCTCTGGGACACAGCAGACAGAGTAACACTACAATTCTATATGTAAAGTGACCAAAATGTTCTATGTTTTAATAATATTTAGAGTGAAAAATATTTACTAACATAGGAAATTGTAACAAACTAGTTTTATTACTAAGGCATAGCACTGAATCTGATCAGAGGAAAAGAAAATGTTAGAGAAAATTAATTCTAGCATGCTAGTCTCTAGCAATTGAGTGCTTTTTTTTTCTTTTTTACAAAAGATGAAACAAATGGATAACTATGTCCATGAAACTGTTAATGCAATAGTTGAGAGTGTAAAAAAAAAATAAAATGCTGGGGAAATTAATTAAAAATGATATATTAAATATAAGCCCTCTCCTGAGTAGCTTATATTTTTAGAATCTTACCTAGGATTTCTATAATAAAATTTCTAGGATAGCCATGCTTGTGCTAAGAGGTACCACAGGTAACAGTTTGTGCCCTATTTAAAATGTGAGATAATTACTGCTTCCTGGAATAAGCTTAGACTTACTTAAGGGACTCTGGTTATACTACTGTGTGTTTAATGATAACTTACGCTATTACCAGTGTTCACTCTGTTCATTGTAATTAATTACTTAAATAGCTTATCCTTCCAAAGACTTTGAGTTACTAGGTGCAAATTTTATCTACATTATAATTTGTTAGAAATTGTGCACATCTGTAACACACACTTTTTTATGGGGAAAAAAAGTAGTGTTGCTTTTTGTTTTGTTTTTTTTCTTTTGTGATGTTTTATTTTTGGATGGGTATAAAATCTTGAGATCATATTCTAAATTGTTCTCAAATTCTCTATGTAGTACTGTTAACCCTGACTTCTTTAGCCACACACGTACTGTGATTATCGTGTGAGATACTGCATCTTACTCTTCATATTCTTCTAAGTTATTTATTGAAATACTTATTATTATACTAAGTTATTGAAATACTTATTATTATGCTGAGTTATTTATTTAAATGAGGGAAATGGCTTAAAAGATACTTTTCAGTGGCTTCGAGGCTTGTGCACACTCTGATGATGATTCGATGAGGAAAAGAGTATTGAGATTTGTGCTAAGGGCAAGGCAACAGAGTGCTTTAGACGGGATGCTGGCCATAAGAATATGGCAGAAGGCACTATGATGTCTCATTTTTGTTGATGTCTTATTAGAAATTACATCCACCTTAAAATAATACAGAAATCTTTTTACATCTAATGTCTGTTCTTACAAAGATGAAAGACTTGTAAAATAATAAACAATTTTGTGGTAAGTTCATTGAAGCAACTCCTGTTTATTTTGTTGTTTCTCACCTGAGGCAATGTGTTGCATATTATTTCTCACAATGTAACATAGCCCAGCTTGATGTGGCTTCACCTCACCAGCTTCTTCAGTGTGTCTGGCTTGTCTTTTAACTTTTTAAAAAGTAAAATGAGGAAGTTAAAATAGTAAAGCTGAGATGGCTATAACACAATATTACAAAGTAGGAAAATCATTTGGAATCCTAGTCTGAGCTAACGGCGTGACAGGATGTGATTTCTTCTGACATCTATGAAGGAGACCCTCTTCCATGGCTCTCTTGTAGTCCCTTTGAAGACTGAATTCTCCCTGTGTGTAAGTACACATTTCTCTATTTTATTAAAATAAGACAGACAAACAAACAATTGTTTGGATTACAGATTGCCTTGGTGACACAATTATAACCTGATTATAAATGACCTTTTCTCCCACATAAATAATGTAGAGCTAGGCTATCATCCATCTTAGGAGTGTGGCAGCTGTAAAACAGCTTAGTTAATATGGTGTTCAAGAGCTGGGAACATATACATTGAGAAAAAAATTAAGCACTCCTATAGTTAATGTAAATATAGGAATCCATAGCTATTGGTTTATTTGTAACTAATGCTCTGGCATAATTTGCATCTTTACAGTTCTTTACATTTATGTCTCCAAATTTTATACTCAATCATTGTTCTATTTTAATCTAGTGTCAGGAATGGGCTAAGTTAAACTTAATCCATTATTTTCTCTATTTTATTCTACCATGTTGGGAATAGTATAAATTATCTTATATCTCCACTGTACGGATTTGTGAATTCTTAAGGAAAATAACATTACTACGTAAACATTATGGAAATAATTAGCTATAGTAGGTGGATTTTCTTGTACAACATTGAGGAGATAGAAACTTAATTTATAACAGTTGTTCCTGGAGTCTAGTCTTGAACCAGCATCTTATTGGATATTTGCTTAATTTACAGTTCAAATATTTTCCCCTTTCCAGGCCTCCCCTTCAGAAACCCCCTATCCCTTCTCCCCTGTCCCTGCTTCTATGAGGGTGTTCCCCCCCCAAACCCAACCTATTCCTTTCTTGCCGCCCTGGCATCCCCTACACTGGGGCATCGGGCACATTCAGGCCCAAGAGCCTCTCCTACCACTGATATCCAACAAGGCCATCCTTTGCCACAAATGCGGCCACTCTATGTCCATTCTTTGGTCCATTCCCCAGGACTGAACCAGCATCTTAACATTCTTGAAAATTTTAAGAACCAAGATTTCTTAAGCCTCCTTAGGACATATAAAAATTCTAAGACTGGAATCAAGAAATTGATTTTACTAAGATAGTATGATTCTCATATACACAGTGTTTGAATATATACATATATATGTATATGTGTGTGTAATATATATATATAATATATATGTAATATATTTATATAATATACATATTATATATATTACACACACATATGACTAAAGTTAATTGCTTTTAATAACTATTAACTATATAAAAGTTATATTTCTTTTCTTTCTTATATCCTATTGGATATATTTAATGCTGACATTTTGATTAGTAATGGCACCGTGAGTTATAAGTTTCTGCTTATGGAAAAAAAATGCACAGATTTCTGTTGTTAGGTAAATGTGTTGTGAATGTAAAGGCAAACACAAACTACATATATTATTCTGTATAATTTCTTCCCTCCTTTACTAATGACGGCATAAGACTTTGATGTTTTCAGTTATTTTTGTAACATGTAAATATGTCTGTATTATCATTTTCTTTTTATAATTATAATTTTTTCCTTTTTCTTTAACATTCCAGATTTTATTCCCCTCCCATTAAAACCCTCTGACTGTTTCACTTACCTCCTCCCCTCTCTGTTTCCACCCAGGTGTCCAGACTCACCCGCCCCACCCTACCCCACCCACCCCCACCAGACCTCTAACCTCCCGGGACCCTCCAGTCTCTTGAGGGTTAGGTGCATCTTCTCTGACTGAACCCAGACCCAGCAGTCCTCTGCTGTATGTGTGTTGGGGGCCTCATATCAGCTGGTGCATGCTGCCTGCTTGGTGGTGCAGTGTCAGAGATCCCGGGAGTCCAGGTTAACTGAGGCTGCTGTTCCTCCTACAGGGTCGCCCTTCTCCTCAGCGTCTTCCAGCTTTTCCCTAATTAGACAACAGGGTCAGCAGCTTCTGTCTATTTGTTGGGTGCAAATATCTGCATCTGACTCTCTCAGCTGCTTGTTGGGTCTTTCAGAGGGCAGTCATGATAGGGCCCTTTTTGTGAGCACTCCATAGTCTCAGTAATAGTGTCAGGCCTTGGCACCTCCCCTTGAGCTGGGTCCCCCTTTGGGCCTGTCACTGGACCTTCTTTTCCTCAGGCTCCTCTCCATTTCCATCCCTGCAGTTCTTTCCGACAGGAACAATTATGGGTCAGAGTTTTGACTGTGGGATAGTAACCCCATCCCTCACTTGATGCCCTGTCTTTCTGCTGGAGGTAGCCTCTACAAGTTCCCTCTCCAGACTGTAGGGCATTTCATCTAGGGTCCCTTCCTTTGAGTCCTGAGAGTCTCTCACCTCCCAGGTCTCTGGTACATTCTGGAGAGGTCCCCCCCACCCCCACCTCCCACCTCCCACATCCCAAGGTTGCCTGTTTCCATTCTTTCTGCTGGCCCTCAGGGCTTCAGTTCTTTTCCCCCACCCAATACCAGATCAAGTTCCCCTCTCCAGCTTGAGCCCCGTGACCTCTTTCCCTCTCAGTTCCCTCCCTCACCCCCTTCCTTTGTGGTTGCTTTCTTCTCCCTCCCAAGTGGGACTGAGGTATCCTCACTTGGGTCCTTCAGCCTATTGACCTTTTTGAGTTCTGTGAACTGTATCTTGGTTATTCTGTAATTGTTTTTCTAGTATCTGCTCACTAGTGAGTACATACAATGCATGTCCTTTTGGGTCTGAGTTACCTCACTCATGCTGTTTTCTAGTTCCATCCATTTGCTTGTGAAACTCAGATGTCCTTGTTCTTAATAGCTGAGTAGTATTCCATTGTGTTAATGAACCACATTCTCTGTATCCATTCTTCCGTCATGGGACATCTGTGTTGTTTGGAGCTTCTGGCTATTCCAAATAAGGCCGCTGTGAACATAATGGAACATGTACCCCTTTGGCGTGGTGGGGCATCTTTTGGGTATATTCCCAAGAGTAGTATTTCTGGGTCTTCAGGTAGATTGATTTCCAATTTTTTGAGGAACCTCTAAATTGATTTCCAGAATGGTTGTACCAGTTTGCAATCCCACCATCAATGGAAAAGTGTTCCTCTTTCTCCACATCCTCCCCAATATGTGTTGTCACCTGAGGTTTTGATCTTAGCCATTCTGATTGGTGTAAAGTATAATCTCAGGGACATTTTGAATTGCATTTCTCTGATCACTAAGGACTTTGAACATTTCTTTTTTTTTTAAACATTTATTTTTAATTATATGAATACACTGTAGCTGTCTTTAGACACCCACCAGAAGAGTGCGTTAGATCTCATTACAGATGGTTGTGAGCCACCATGTGGTTGCTGGGATTTGAACTCAAGACCTTCGGAAGAGCAGTCAGTGATCTTACCCGCTGAGCCATCTTGCCAGCCTGACTTTGAACATTTCTTTAGGTTCTTTTCAGCCATTTGAGATTCCTCAGTTGTGAATTCTCGGTTTAGTTCTATACCCCATCTTTGGATTGGGTTGTTTGGTTTTTTGGTGGTTAGCTTCTTGAGTTCTTTATATATTTTAAGTATTAGCCCTCTATCAGATGTGGGATTAGTGAAGATTTTTTTCCCAATGTGTAGGTTGCCTATTTGTCTTTTTGACTATGTTCTTTGCCTTACAGAAGCTTTCCAGTTTCATGAGGTCCCATTTATCAATTCCTGATCTTAGAGTGTGATCAATTGGAGTTCTGTTTAGGAAATTACCCTCTATGCCAATAAGTTCAAGGCTCTTTCCCACTTACTCTTCTATTAGATTGAGTGTATCAGGTGTTATGTTGAGGTCTTTGATCCACTTCGACTTGAGATTTCTACAAGGTGACAAATATGGGTCTATTTTCATTTTTCTACATAAAGAAAGCCAGTTAGAGCAGCACCATTTATTGAAGATGCTTTCTTTTTTCCACTGTATGTGTTTGGTTTCTTTATCAAAGATCAAGTATCCTTAAGTGTGTGGTTTTATTTCTGGGTCTTCAATTCTAATCCATTGATCACTGTGTCTGTCTCTGTACCAATTGGTATGTGGTATCTGTCTAGAAAACCATCCATTTCAACTAGATTTTTCAGTTTTGTTGAGTACGGGCTTTTGCAGTAGGATCTGATGATTTTTTTGAATTTCTTCCATTTCTGTTGTTACGTCTCCTTTTCATTTCTGATTTTGTTAATTTGGATACTGCCTCTGGGTCTTTTAGGTGGTTTGGCTAGGGGTTTATCTATCTTGTTGATTCTCTCAAACAACCAGCTTTTGGTTTTTTGTTTGTTAGTTAGTTAGTTAGTTAGTTAGTTAGTTTTTTGCCTGAGGTTGTTTGATGCCCCACTGTAGGGTAATGGCAGGGAAGGAAGACTGGAGTGTATGGGTAGGTGGGGGAGCACCCTCATAGATGCAGGAGGAGGGGATTGCAATAGGGGGTTTTGAAAGGGAGACCTGGAAAGGGGAAAACATTTGAAATGTAAATAAAGAAAATATCCAATAGAAAAAGGAAAAAAAAAGAAAAGAAAAAATTAATTTGAAAGTTCATAAGGACAAGATTTTTGCAATTCCACAGCAATATTATTTTCCTTTCCTTTGCCTTTTCTTTATCTTGTTAATTCTGGAGAGCAGCAGAATTGTTCTGTCAGATATGCCATCTCATAAGCATGGGAGTGTTTAAAGCCAGGATTTTGAGGGAAGATACTCAAGTGATAGTTTTTTGCTACAGATCTGCAATTACTGCCAAAAACAATAGGTAAAAAGGAAATGTTTATTTGGAATCTAAGTCACACTTTCAGTTCTAGGTTGATACTTTTTGATTTATAATCAGGTAGGAGACCTGATTGACAACTAGAGAATTATTTTTTTTTTGTCCATTTCACTAGTTTATCATTAACAAAGATACTATCAGCATTTTCAGTGTAGAACATTTGATCTGTAATTACATTCCCCTCCTCCAAAGGTTTTTTTCCCCCCTCAAAGTGGACGTTTTCTTCAGTGTTAGTTATTTAATTCTGTGCAGATATACTAATTTTAGAATGAAGAATATTACATATCTAGATTCCTGATTGTTTTGGCTTATTCTCCTATTTATTTGTTTATTTGTTTATTTGTTTATTTGTTTATTTATTTATTTATTTATTTATTTATTTTATGTGAGTACACTGTAGCTGTCTTTTGATACTCCAGAAGAGGGTGTCAGATCTCATTACTGGATGGTTGTGAGCCACCATGTGGTTGCTGGGATTTGAGCTCAGGACCTTTGGAAGAGCAGTCAGTGCTCTTAACTGCTGAGCCATCTCCCCAGTTTATTTATTTATTAATAAACACACTGTGTTTATTAATAAAATTAATATTATTTATTTATTAATAATAAATAAATTTTATTTTTTACTATTTATAAAATGAATAATAAAAATTTATTACAATTTATTTACAACACACTGAAGGCTCAGTTAGTAGAGGGAATTATCATGACAAGACTATTGGAGGTGTTACAGTAGAGCTAGTGTTCATCTTTAGTGAATGTTTCCATGACAAGTGCTTAAGGGTTTAATTTTTGTAAAACCTATGAAATGAGTATTTACCATTTTCATTTGGAGAAACCAAGCTATCAAAAGTTTAACCGTGAACCCCAAGTTAATGATAGCCTGAACAAAGCGTTATCAGAAGAGGCTTCTCCCCTTTGGCCTGCCAGTGGAAAGAAGGAAAGGTGACAGGAGGGACAAAGTGACACTCACTGTCTGTTGCCTCTTCTTCAGAAGAAACAGAAATATTATGATTGGCTTATACATGATCAAATTTCAAAATTCATCCATTTTAGCAGTTTGAAGGAAAAGAATGTGGTTAGGATACATTTCTGAGAAAATGGAACATTAGAAATTAGACTTGAGGAGAGCTTAGTAGGACCTGAGGTGAATTGTGGCATCTGCTCAGATAGGTATATATTATTCATTCAATAATGTTTATTTAAACAGCTTAAGAATGTCTGACAATGAGAACAGAAATGTTTGGAAAGAAAATGGTCTTAAGGTGAAGAGATAATGGCACTTGTTACTAACGGGAAAAAAAAAAGAAAAGAAAACTGATTATTACTACTTAATAATAGAATTCTAAAGGAAAATTACAAAGATTGGATGGATACAGATTATGCACAGTTTTGATAATCTCTATGAGTATACCTTAATAGTCATTATGCTTACCATAGATATTACTATATTAAGCTATCAAATATATATCTTGAATGATAGTAAGATTTAATATGATGAAAAATAATGAATTATGAGGCAGAGTAGGATTTTTAAAATTAATTTATTTACTTATTTGTTTTACATTCCCCACAAACCCCATTCATCCACCCTCCAACCTCCAACTGTTCCATATCCCATATCTCCTCCCAACCCTCCCCACCCCACCACCCCCACCCTTGTCTCCATGTGGATGTCCCCACCCCCCACTCCACCTGACCTCTAACCTCCCTGGGGCCTCCAGTCTCTTGAGGGTTAGGTGCATCATCTCTGAATGAACACAGACCCAGCAATCCTTTACTGTATGTATGTTGGGGCTCTCATATCAGCTGATGTATGCTGCCTGGTTGGCGATCTAGTGTCTGAGAGATCTCAGGGGTACAGATTAATTGAGACTTCTGGTCCTCCTACAGAGTCGCCCTTCTCAGCTTCTTCCAGCCTTCCCTAATTCAACCACAGGGGTCAGCTAGTTCTGTCCATGGTTGGGTGTAAATATCTGCATCTGACTCTTTCAGCTGTTTGTTGGGTCTTCCAGAGTTCGGTCATGCTAGGTCCCTTTTTGTGAACACTCCGTAGCCTCAATAATAGTGTCAGGCCTTGGGGCCTCCCCTTGAGCTGGATCCCACTTTGGGCCTGTTGCTGGACCTTCTTTTCCTCAGGCTCTTCTCCATTTCCATCCCTGCAGTTCTTTCAGACAGGAACAATTATGGGTCAGAGTTTTGACTGTGGGATTTTATTAATATTTGTTCCCCAAATAGAGGAAGTTCAGCATTCATTTTTAAGTATTTTGTAGTTAGAAAGGCTTATTAAAACTGGAAAACATACTCTTAAATATAGAGAATCTCTTTCTCTTGGTTACTTCACTTCTTATTTTTCTAGAAATTTTAATGTGTAATTAGCTTATCTATTTATATTTTTACCAAAGAAACATATCATACTTCATTATGTTTGTTCCGATTTTAATGTTGTCTACATTTTATAGGTATATTTTTAGTTTTAATTCTTATTACATGTTTACATTATTAAAGGTAAAATTCCTTATTGATGATTTTGTATGGTTTTCATCATCTTGTCAGCTTCTTTTCACATAGATTCGTCTAAGGTTGTCTAATTTCATTTTTTTTTTTTTTTGGTTTGTTTTGTTTTCCCTCCCTGTGGTCTCAGATTTTTTTTTTTTTTTAAACTTGGTGACTTTAGTAACTCCTTCTTATTCAGTCTCTGAGTAGCTGAAACTGTGTAGCTGTGTTGTCCCATATTTGGCTTTGCATTTGTAAATGAGGTAGTTAACTACTTCCTAAAACCATAACCAGGTTCATCTACATTCTTAATACATATTTGCTACATTCTATATTTTCCAACTTTTACATATTGGGCAAACAACTATTTATTTTAATTGATATTTCTTTGTGAGTGAGATTGTCCATTATGTTACTGGCTCACATATACACGTACTCGAAGCATGTAACTACTTACGTATGTATGTATGTATGTATGTATGTATATATAATATTCACGATCTCTATGTACTACCTGTTTCACTCCTTTATCCATATATTTTACTCTTCTAGGTTTTTATTACAGGTTTTCTAAAATGGGGACCATTAACTTGTTCACCAATCAGAAGGCTGAATTGTTCCGAGGAGCAGTTCATGTCATCATTCCCTCCTCCCCTCTCAGTTGTTCTTCCTCTCTCTTCACCCCGTGTTTGTGTTTTCATGCTGTGGACTATTTGGAGGTCAAAAGCCATTGAGTTATTTAAAAGGTTCTCCACCTCTAATCATTGAACTAATTTTAGGACCCTTGCAGAAAGCATCATGCCTTTGACATGTACAATAAAGGTGAAGGCCTTTGTAAATTCGACAGTACTATCTAAATGTAAAGTGTTATTTTTAATAGTGTTTCATATTATATGTGTACCAGTGTTTTTTGTTTCCATGACTTTACTAACAGAATGACCTCTTTTTCTTTAAAGTATTCGTAGAAAAGAATCATATTTCAATGAATAGCTGCATATCTTATTCTTAATTAAAACTATGTTATCTTCCTTCTGAACACTTCTCTTCATCCTCTCACCTCCTCTCTCTTTCCAGCTCCTGACTATAATTAGGGAGCATTAACAGGAAATGTTTATTTAGTTAAATTATTCTGAATATTGATTTTACTTATCAAAGGTTAGTTCAGATTGTTGTTTGAACTGATAATTAAATGTAGCCTAATATCTTCTCATATTTACATTCACTGTAAGGCCATTTCCCCTTCATTCTGTGTATTTCATGATCTTCAAGGCTGACGTTTTAAAAAGAATTTTGGTTTTGGGAGGAAATGAATCATTTAGTTTTCTATCTCATAGGACAAATGCTTAATTGGGTTAAAAATATTTAGGACCTTTCAATATAACATGGGGTACCTCAGTGACAGTGACACCATTTTATAGATAAATTCCGTTGAATCTGCCTCTCAACAAGGAACAGTGTTGAATACTTTGCCATAGTAGGATAATTTTATGAAAATTTTAATGAGTGTTTTTGCCATTTTTTTATGATTGTTACTGAAAACAATGTAACAGATATCTCAGATTCTATAGCACAAATAACATAAATCAAATGCGAGCATAACTTCTATGCTTCTGGGAACATAGGGAAAGAAACCAAACAAAGCAAAACGAATAAAACTTATAAATGTACTGTAAAGCAGCACTTCTACTAATTTGGTGCTCAATTGATCGTTTTATCTGGGAATTTTACTGAAGTGTATTGATTTTATTGCTTAATTGAACATTTTTTCTTCAAGTTCTTCCATGTTAGTAATGAATAAATCAAGTCCTCTATTTCCTTTATTCTTGGAAATTGTTAAGAGATTAATGAAGCCAAATTGTTTTATTCTTTGAGTGGCCCTATACAAGACTTTAGTGTCATTAGCATTTA
>JADRCC010560032.1:0-12075 GCA_019843855.1 Hylomyscus alleni
ACACACACACACACACACACACACACACACACACACACACACTACATACACACATACACACACAAAGACACACACACACATACAATAAATATTAGAAACTCAACCACAAGAACTTATTAGCAGATAAAGCATTCCCAAATTTATGGCAGCATAGCCAAGACAGAACAGCCTAAATTCCCATTCATGGACAAATGGACAAAAGAAACATGCTGTGGATTGGAAACACAGAAAAGGGGTGGAGCTTGTTTCAATCAAATCTCATCACTAGCAAAAGAAGAGAAGAAATGAAAAACAGAAGAAAAAGAAAATGGAATGTTTTCACTATGAGAAAAGAATATTGTAACACGTATGACAATGTGAGTAGAAGACATTATACTAGACACTATACTAAATGAAATAAGAAAGGTATACCATACAATCTCATTTAATATACATTTGTTCTATTGGTTCTTTTTCTTTTGAGAACCCTATTATAGAATTGAACTCAAAGTCTCTCTTAGGTCAAACAACTGCGTTACCACTGAGCCACATCCCAGCCCTGATATTCCATTAAAATATAAATATACATGCCATCTACCAGGCAGTCCTACAACTAGTAATATTTAACACAAACTTGCTATTTCCCGTGAAAGAATTTTAAATCATCCAGTTCACAGAGGCAATGAGTATTACTACAATGAGTGATTACTAGGAGCCAAAGAAATGGAGAGACAACAGAAAAAAAGTACAGGCCAATTTTGTCCTGAAGTTGTAGAAGACAAGTTTTGGGCATCTTCTATAAAGCACAGCACCTATGACTAAGTGCACAGCATACCTAAGGTTTACAATGTGAATATTTACTATTGTCACTGCACACAAAACCATAGTGATAGCAGTACAGATGTCAGGAGGAAAGTCGGTGTAGAATTTGTTCATGGCTTTGATGATAACGATGGTTTTATGGCTGCTTATGCACCTCCATAATCATCAAGTAACATGTGTTAATTATGTACAGGCTTTCACATGTCCCTCATATTTCAATTATGTAGTGTTTTTAACCCAGTTAATCCAGCTTTCAGTTATTCATTACCTGCAACAGATCTGAAACCATTTATTTGACTAAAGATCCTGGCTCATCTTTCATGGGAAATGGCATGCAGATTGGCAGGTTTGTATTAAGTTTTACCAGTTGTGGGACAGATGGCCTGTATGTTTATCTTTTTATGGAAAATCAGGGCTGAGATGTAGTAGAGCAGTTGCCTGATGTGATCAAGGCCCTGGCTTCAATTCTGTCTTAGTTGGAGTTCTCTAAAGGAACAGGATTGATAGAATGAATAACTACTAAAAGGAGATTTCTTAGATTGATAGGGTGTGAAGAGATACCAACAACAGTTATCTTCCACTGGAGAGGCTAAGAACCCAGTAGCTGCCTGGCACATGAGGCTTGATGTTTTCCCACCCTCAATGTGAAACCCAAAGGCCAAGAGGTTTCCTGCTGAACCACTGGTCTTCAGTTCATGTTGGAAACCCAAAGCTGGGTCTGAATATCAGCAAAAGGTGGATAAACCTGCCAGTGAGAGTGAACCAGTCCAAAGCAAAGCTTCCTTCCTGCGCCTTTTATCTTCAATGTCACCAGAACATGCTGCTCATGTTTAGGGCAGGTCTTCCCACTTCAGTAATCGCATCACAGAAATCCCTTAGGGAGGCTCCCAGCACCTTCCCTTTTAGATGCTTTCTGATCCATTCATTGACAATCAATACTGAAAATCCCTAATGTGAAAGAAAGAAAGGGAGTGAGAGAAGGAGGGGGAGGGAAGAGAGGAAAGAAGGAAGGGATGGAGGGAAAGAAGAAAAGAAGAGAGAAAGAAAGAAAAAGAAAGAAAGAAAGAAGGAAGGAAGGAAGGAAGGAAGGAAGGAAGGAAGGAAGGAAGGAAAAGAAGAAAGAGAGAGAGAAAGAAAGTCAAAACCTAACAAAGAGTGATAATTTGCATTGTCAACATCTTTGCCATTATCCCTAGGCCTTAGAGGCTAAGAAATACTTTTCTAAATAAAAAGGATATATCTTTTGGCATATCTTGTGTCTTATGGCAGCATAGGCTCATTTTAATATAGTACTTTTATTAATCCATTGAGAATTTTATACATGTATGTGATGTATTTTGAATTTGGTGCTGCCCATATACTTATTGATATGGAACTATCTACTACTTGACCTACCAGGGGCCAAACTCTTAAAGCAGTGCTTCTCAACCTTCTTAGTGCTGAGGACTTTAACACAATTCTTCATGTTGTGGTGACCCCAAATGTAAAATTATTTCATGACTCCTCTATAACTATAACTATAATTTTGCCATTGTTATAAATGATAATGTACTTATCTGCTATGTAACCCCTGTGTAAGGTGTCTCAATCCACAAGTTGAAAAACACTGCCTTAAAAGACGCTGCCTCAATCTCTCTTCCCCACAAGTTATCGCTCTCAGCAGCACCTCTTTTAGGGGAGGTTCTCATGAGCCTTTTCATGCCGGAATGTGGACTAGTTTATCTTGCTCAGGTAATAGCAGCTGCTTTGGGATCATGTGGAGCAGTCTGTTCATGTCCAAAGACACTGCTTTGCTCTGGTCCTGTAGCCTCCTCAATCATGGGTTCATAGGCATAGTCACAGTACTAGTACCTGTAAAATAGGTCTTAAATCCAATAAGAAAACAGTTAGTTGTTGTATGCAACGTTAAATGCATGCTTGCTCATTCCCCAATGCTGCAGCCTGGAGCTCTGGCCAAGATCAACTGTCACCAATGACCCTCCTACCCAGCCCCCACGGCTAGCTTGGCTAAGCCATTCCAATCTCACTCAGCTCCACCAAACCAGTAGCTCTGACACTTTCCCAAGAACGCTGGCTGGCTTTGCCAAGCTACCAACAAATGCTGGGAGCTGCTGTTCCAGTGCTACAGGCTAACTTCTCAGGCTACCCGCTCACTTCTCCTGCCCACTTTAGCCCCAAGGAAGGAAAAAACTAGAGACTTTATTATTTAAAGCTAACTGCTGAAAAGAATAGCTCTATGAAGAATTCTCACTTGTTCTTGAGACATTGTTTCCCTGATTAACAGCCAACCTCTCTTTCTTCTATGGTAGCTATGGCTCTCTGTTCTCTGAGAGCATAATTGATGTAGGGTCAAGAGTAAAATCTAACCCTGGTCAACAAAACCAGGGTAGTAAATGAAAACTGGATCTCATCTGAAAAGCCAGACACATAACTTTCTTAATGTTAGCTCTTTCTTCTATAAATGACACCGTGAACAGTAATAAAAAACAAAGGCATATAAGAACTAGAAAATGTAACTCAAAGATAAAGCCCCGGTGTAGGGTGTAGTTTCTACTACCCTGCCTTAAGCTCTGGGTAGACGGTGCTACCAGCCCCTGCCCAGGTTCCCTTGAATCCACGGATGAAACACACATATTAGTTCATTTTCAACCTGTCTCGTGGCTCAGCGGCTGAGCCTCCCTCGGCTAGCGTGCCCTTCTCTTTACTCCTTGCTCAATGCGTCTAAATCTGCCCTCAACTTAGTTGCTCAGTTAACTTCTCCTTGCTTAACACTTCTAAATCTGTCCTAGCCTAATTACACTTCTAATCTCCCTCCTGCTACTTCAGGCCCAATCGGGGAAGCGGCCAATGGCTGCTCTACCCAAGACTTCACAGGGCTGGTGGCTCTATCTTCCTCCTAAGCATGGCAAATCCCTTCTACCTCTAGAGTCTCCTAGCCTGCTGGAAGTCCCGCCTCTTTCGCCCAGCCATTGGCTGCTGGTATCTTCATTGACTGGTCAAGAACAAACTATTGGGGAACAGGAACTTCAGTATTCACACACACATTCCTGATCAAAGCATCAGAACCAGCCCCTAAACCCTCGAATAGCATATGCGAACTGAAGCTGCTTAGATGCTGAACATCATTCACTAAGTATACAGAGAAGACAAAGTCAGGCTTTGGGGTTACCACACCAAAGTGTGGCACAGACGTGTAGTCCCAGCAAAGACTGCAAGTTAGAAGTTCCCCTGAGCTGCACAGCACAATTTGTGTCAAAATAAAACATTGTATTAACTCCTTAGCCTAAATCGGGATTTGCAGTGTAAATATAAGAGCTTTACCTTCCTTTTCTTTTACTCTTCTTAAGCATGGTATAAGTGACATTTTTCCAGTAGACCTACCTGTCACTTTAGTAACCAATGTCTCACTTTGCTCATCTATAAAATGGGAATCATTGTAGCACTTACTTCACAGAGGTTTTGAGAATATATAAACAAGTGCAGAAAGCTTGGGGAATCATATGGAATGTGATAAGCATTGAGTGCTAAGTAGGACTAACAACTGCACCGTGCTCTTCTACGTTCTTGTTCTTGTGCTTGTGCTTTTCCTCCAACAATAGAATTCTTATTTCTTCATTTTGTTGAAAATAGATCCGCTTTTCTTACATAGTATATCCTGACTACATTTTCCCCTTCCTCTAACCTCCAAGTTCCTCCTCACCTCTCTCTCATCCGGATATACTCCCTTTCTGTCTGTCATTAAAAAACAGTTTTCTAGGGGATAAAAATTAATGTAACACTATAATTCCATATGAAGCTGAAAATCAACCTTTCACGTTCTGAGAAGAATTGTATTGAAACTTTAATGGAGACTGCTTTGAAATAGATTACTTTTGATAGTGTGGCCATTTTTAATATGTTAATCCTACAGATCCCTGAGCATGGGAGGTCTTACCATCTTCTGAGATCTGCTGCAGCTTTTTTCCAAGATATTATGTATTATTTGAGGCTATTCTGAAAATTTCCCTGATTTCTTTCATACTCTGTTTCACACTCTGGGCTACTGATTTTTGTGGATTAATTTTTATACCCTGCCACTCTGCTCCAAGTGTTTATTAGCTTTTGAAGTTTCCTGGTGAGATTTTTAGGATGATTTAATGCATACAGTCATACCATCTGCACATAACAATATTGTGATGTCTTCCTTTCCAATTTGTAGCCCCTTATTCTCCTTGTCTTACTGATCTAAGACTTCAAGTACTTTTTGGAATAGAGATGGAGAGGGTGGACCACTTTGTCTTAGTTCTGACTGTAGAGAAAATGCTTTGAGACACATTTAAAAAGATTTTAGCAAAAGTCTTGCTGTAAATTGTCTTTATTATATTGAGGTATGTCCCTCACATCCCTAACTTCTCCCAGAGTTTTATCATGAAGGGCTACTGGATTATGCAAAGGCCTTTTCTGCATCTAATGAGATGATAATGTGTGTTTTTTTCTTTCTTTGTTTATATGGTAGATTATACTTATCAATTTTCTTTTTTTTTTTTTTTTTTTGAGGTAGAGCTCTTTTTCTTTCTTTTTTTTAATTAGATATTTTCTTTATTTACATTTCAAATGTTATCTCCCTTCCTGGTTTGCCCTCCAAAAACCCCTTATCCCCTCCCCCTGCTCACTAACCCACCCACTCCTGCTTCCTGGCCCTGGCATTCCCCTACACTGGGGCATAGAACCTTCACAGAACCAAGGTCCTCTCCTCCCATTGATGACCGATAAGGCCATCCTCTGCTATATATGCAGCTGGAACCATGAGCCCCACCATGTGTACTCTTTGGTTGGTGGTTTAATCCCTGGGAGCTCTGGGGGACACTGGTTCGTTCATATTGTTGTTCCTTCTATGGGGGTGCAAACTCCTACAGCTTTGTGAGTCCTTTTTCTACCTCTTCCATTGGGGACCCAGCACTCAGTCCAATGGATGGCTGTGAGCCTCTACTTTTGTATTAGTCAGACACTGGCAGAGTCTTTCAGGAGACAGCTATAACAGGCTTTTGTCAGCAAGCACTTGTTGGCATCCACAATAGTGTCTGGGTTTGGTGACTGTATATGGGATGGATTCCCAGGAGGAGCAATCTCTGGATTGCCATTCCCTCCTTCAGTTTCTGCTCCACACTTTGTCTCTGTAACTTCTTCCATGGGTATTTTGTTCTCCCTTCTAAGAAGGGCTGAAGTAGACACATTTTGGTCTTCCTTCTTCTTTAGTTTCTTGTAGTTTGTGGATTGAATCTTGGATATTCCAAGCTTCTAGGCTAATATCCACTTAACAGTGAGTGCATACCATATGTGTTCTTTTGTGATTAAGTTACCTAGCTCAGGATGATATTTTCAAGTTCCATCCATTTGCCTAAGAATTTCATGAATTCATTATTTTAATAGCTGAGTAGTACTCCATTGTGTAGATGTGCCACATTTTCCGTATCCATTCCTCTCTTGAGGAACATCTGGGTTTTTTCTAGCTTCTGGCTATTATAGATAAGGCTGTTATGAACATAGTGGAGCATGTGTCCTTATTACATGTTGGAGCATCTTCTGGTTATATGCCCAGGAGTGGTATAGATGGGTCCTCCGGTAGAACTATGTCCAATTTCCTGAGAAACCACCAAACTCATTTCCAGAGTGGTTGGTACCAGCTTGCAATCTCACCAGCAATGGAGGAGTGTTCCTGTTTCTACACATCCTCACCAGCATCTCCTGGTAAGTATTAGAATAGCTATTCCAGCTTATTTCTTGTGACCATTTGCTTGGAGAATTGCCTTCCAGCCTTTTACTCTGAGGTAGTGTCAGTCTTTGTCACTGAGGTAGATTTCCTGTGTGCAGCAAAAGGTTGAGTCCCATTTATGTATCCAGTCTGTTAGTCTATGTCTTTTTATTGGGGAATTGAGTGCATTGATATTAAGAGATATTAAGGAAAAGTGATTGCTACTTCTTGTTACTTTTGTTGTTAGGGGTGGGATTATGTTTTTGTGACTATTGTTTTCTTGGTTTGATAAAAGAAAATTACTTTCTTGCTTTTTCTAGGGTGTAGTTTGCCTTCTTGTTTGGAATATTCCATTTATTATCCTTTGAAGGGCTGGATTTGTGGAGAGATATGTAAATTTGTTTTTGTCATGGAATATTTTGGTTTCTCCATCTATGATTATTGAGAGTTTTGCTGGCATTTGTGTTCTCTTAGGGTCTGTATGACATCTGCCCAGGATCTTCTGGCTTTTATAGTCTCTGGTGAGAAGTCTGGTGTAATTCTGATAGGTCTGCCTTTATGTTACTTGACCTTTTCTCCTTTTAATATTCTGCTTTTAATATTCTTTGTTTTGTACATTTGGAGTTTTGACTATTATGTGACAGAAGGAATTTCTTTTCTGGTCCAGTCTATTTGAAGTTCTGTAGGCTTCTTGTATGTTCATGGGCATCTCTTTCTTTAGGTTATTGAAGTTTTCTTCTATACTTTTGTTGAAAATATTTACTGGCCCTTTAAGTTGGAAATCTTCTCTCTTCTATACTATTATCCTTAGGTTTGATCTTCTCATTGTGTCCTGGATTTCCTGGATGTTTTGAGTTAGGATTTTCTTGCATTTTGCATTTTTTTTTTTTTGGTTGTTGTGTTAATGTTTTCTATGGTATCTTCTGCATCTGAGATTTTCTCTTCTATCTCTTGTATTCTATTGGTGATGCTTGTGTCTATTCCTCCTGATCTCTTTCCTAGGATTTCTATTTCCAGGGTTGTGTTGTTTCTGTCTGTCACATGCCAAATCCCTTGCCCACCTGGCCAGAACTTTCATCAGCCCTTGGAATAAGGACTTCCCCGCAAGAAATCTGGTCCATGGCACAAAAAGACCAACTGGAAAGCAGACACCATGAAACGGAAAGTTTTTAAATTATACTTAATATTTTATTTAATTTTTGTTTTGCCAGTTGGTAGTAGAGCATGCCATTAATCCATAATCATTATTTTGGAGGCAGGTGGATCTCTTTGAGTTTGAGGACAACTTGGTCTACAACTACATCTAGAATGGCCAAGGTGCACAAACTCTGCCTTGAGAAACCAATCAATCAACCAAACAAATAATAAATAATTTTGAGATAGTGTCTCACTATGTAACCTTAGCTGACAAAAACATACTTTATAGATCAAGCTGGCCTTTAAATCACAGAGATCTGCTTGCCTCTGACTCCCAAATATCAAATTAAAGGCACATTCCACCACACTCTACTCATACTTGATATTTTCAATGAAATCACATAAAAATTTATAACTCTGTAATAAGAACAGGATGTTTTTAAAAGGGATTCCAGTAACACAAAACAATGTCTTCAGTCTCTTATAAAATAAAATATGTCTGCAAATATAAAGGACATATTCACAGAATATAGTGAAAAGAAATATAGTTCTCAAATAAGGAAGAGTTGAATGAGATGGAAAACGTATACTGGTGTAGATAAAGGCAGCTATATATGGATTGTATATATAGTTACAGGTATACAAGAGCTATATATAGTTATAGGTATATATGAACTATATATAAGTACATATATACATGGAAAATAGATAGTTACAGGTATATATGAGTGATATAATAATAGATATATATGCACTAGTCTGAGAGGTCCAGAAGGCAAAACTAATTAGTAACATAAAGAGCATCAGCATAAAAAGATGCCAAGAGAGCTAGAGATGTTGTTTAGTTAGCAGTATACATTGAGACTTGAATTTGGTGTACAGTACCATATAAACTGGGTATCGTGGTATAATGCTATAACTCCAGCACTTGAGAAGTAGAAGCAGAAGAATCAGAAGTACAAGATCATCCTCAATAAAGTAGCAAGCTGGTAAATACTTCACAGAAATGGCCACAGGACAATCAAATTGAAGCAATTCTTCAGCTAAAGTTTCCTCTGCTACTATGAGAGAAATTTACTTCTAAACTTGAAAGTCAGAAGGCTTAATTGCTGTAAAATGGATGACCTCATGAATGGCCAAGAGTAGAAAAGAAACTTCCCATTGTTGAACCAGAGGACCCTCATGTGAACCATGTCATCTCTCTTTCTAATGTCAGAAATGCAATTGTTCATGGCTTAGTGAGTTTGTTGTGTTACAGTGTGTATTGGGACCTCATTGTCTTTGCAGCTGAGTAATATTCTCCTTCATAACCATACAACATTTTGTTGGCATGCAGGTTGATTCTACCTTTTGGTAGACCATGTTAACAGTGCTGCTGTGGCCATCTGGGTCTGAGGTTCTTGGAGACAGAAGACTGACTAGAGCTTTCCAGAGCAAGGTTGAGGAATACAGGGGATTGAGTACTTGCTGCCTTTAGGGATGATGACATTTTTTTTGAAACTAGAGGAACTGCACAACATTATGAGTGGCTGCTTAGTATAAGTGACTCGTGTATGTAAAAATGATTAAAATTATTTTAGGACGATGTGAGATGGACCTTATCTAAAAGCTTTCTTCTTGCAATCTAGCTTAGTATTAGAAAGTACTAAGCAAGCTGCCAAGGGAGGGAAGAAATTAATACTCCTACCCATCTGTGATGTTCATGAACCACAGTGACCATCAAAGTAGGATATCTGTAAAGATACAGTAACTGGTTCTCACACATTGGTAGTAATGACATCTGTCTACTCAACAAGAGGGAATCTTTCTTTGTCCTAGAAACCTAACCAACTAAGGATTCTGTGCTAATGAGGTAGATCTTAGGAAAGAATCTACTATCTCCTCTTTGCTAGACCAGCAGCATAATTTCTAACTATATTCTAAATATTTTTCTTATACCTATCGATAAGTATAATTTTAATCCTCAGTAAAGAGGCTTCTCTTTACAGCAAATGGGGAAAAATCACAAAAAAACATAGCTGGATACAATGAGAAGGTCAAATGGTGGGAACTCCATTGTCAGTGGATACATCTGCTTCCTAGCTCCTGCATCAATGACTTTGGACATTTTTGCAAAAGAGGGGCAGAAATGTTGTAAGAGACAGGATATCAAACAAGTTCTGAACCATGACAATATCAACACACATACTAATAGAGAAAAGGGAAAAATCTCACAGGATCCTAGCCCTTAACAAAGAATGTTTCCAGAAATATCCTCTCCTAATATGTACCAAAGCATGCATGCATGCAAGGCCCTGAATTTGTCATCAATACAGAGTTGTCAGCTGTGAAATAACACAGACACCCCATTTGATGTTAGTGGAATCTCATTCCTTGAAGAATAAATGGGGTGATGCTGGTCCTGAGTATGTCATGGGGTCTACTGGTACCTTCAACACATTGGAGAAGACTGGGGCCTACTTGAAGGGTAGAGCCAAAAAGGTCATCATCTCTGCCCTTTCTGCCCCTTCTGCTGATGCCCCCATGATTGTGATGGGTGTGACCCACAACTCCCTGCATCACCAACTGCTTAACCACCACCATAAGGTCAACCATGACAACGTTGGCATCATGAAAGAACTCATGACCACAGTTCATGCCATCACTGCCATGCAGAAAACTGTAGATGGCCCCTCTGGAAAGCTGTGATGTGATGGCCATGGGGCTGCCAAGAACATCATCCCTGCTTCCATTGGTGCTGCCAAGGCTGTAGGCAAGGTCATCCCCGAGATGACCAGGAAGCTCACTGGCACGGCCTTCCATGTGCCTACCCCCAATGTATCTGTCGTGAACCTGACATGCTACCTGAAGAAACCTGCCGAGTATAATGACATCAAAAATGACCCACTAAAGGGCATCACTGAGGGCCAGGTTGTCTCCTGTGACGTCAACAGTAATCCCCACTCCTCTGCCTCTGATGCTGTGGCTGGCACTGCTCTCAATGACAACTTTGTAGAGCTCACTTCATGGTATGAATATGGGTACAGCAGGGTGATGGACCTACGGCCTACATGGTCTCCAAGGAGTAAGAAGTCCTGGACCACCCACCCCAGCAAGGACACAAGAGCAAGAGAGAGGTCTCAGCTGCTCGGGAGTCCCTGTCCCAACTCAACTCCCAGCACTGAGTTTCTTCTTCATAGTTACAATCCCAGTTGCCCTCCAATTATAATAACGGAAGGGCCCAGGGAGCCTACACTCTTGAATGCCACCAAAAAGTTTGCTGTACACCCCAAAAAAGAAAAAGAAGATAACATAGACACATAAATAACAAAGATGGAATCAGAAGAATAATTTAATACTTGTGAACATACATTTGTATGGCAATAATAATCAAAGAACATGGCAGGAGTTTGACAGTCAGGAGAGGAGGGCAGGGGAGAGTTGGAAGAGGGGAATGTGGGGGAAACTGGAGGCAGAAAAACAAAGGGGGTGAGTGATATAATTATATTTTAATTAAAATGTGTTTGGGGACTAGAGAGATGGCTCTGGGGTTAAGAGCACTGGCTCTTCCAAAAGACCTGTGTTCAATCCCTAGCACCCACAATGTGGTTCACAGCAGTAACTCCAGTTCTAGGTTATCCAATGCCTTCTTCCAGTCTCTGTAAGCATGGTATACATCTGGTGCACATACATGCAAGCAAGAAAAACACCTGTAAACATAAAATAAAAAATTTAAATATAGTATTTTTGTATTTTGCCAGAATAGAAGAAAGCAAACACTCACTTGCCTGCTTTTGTCTCTCTGTTGAGAGTCTCATTTCCTTTGTGCCCATTGCACCTTCCTTCTACTTCCAGTCTGAAGTAACACCTCTGAGGAGCCTCAGCTCTGGGCACACTAACACTCTACCAGAAACTATGAGAAGAGCATGCTTAAAACAGTTAACAGACAGCAAAGCTCACGGTGCCTGAATACTCTGCACAGGATCCCCGCTCCATGCATGCCTGTGTAGTGCTCTTTATTTTTACTCCTGAAGATTTCAGTCTCTATTAAAATGACTCCCAAGATATAAAGACCCCTGTCCTTGCTGTCAATCTCTGTGATGTCGTGTGTGTGTGTGTGTGTGTGTGTGTGTGTGTGTTTATGTGTGTGTGTGCGCGTGTGTGTGTGTGTGTGTGTGTTTATGTGTGTGTGTGCACGCGCATATGTGGAATGAAGATACAGAATTCTTGAAACAGATTTTCTTGCACCCCTAATAATACCTCTTATAAATAATATCTAATAAACACCTGTTTAGCTATGCTCCTTAACTTTTACAGGGAAAGATTTAATTTGCCCCCAATTACCAAAATTTGGCACCATACTCTCCTTTCATATTATTCCTTCTTAAATAATTTCTTTTGTTTTTAATAAAACATCTCAGAAATAT
>JADRCC010560034.1:0-14663 GCA_019843855.1 Hylomyscus alleni
GCTTCTAGCTGTTTACCTGTGTTCTCCTGTATTTCTTTGAGGGTGCTATTTATGATTTTCTTAAAGTCCTGTATCATCACCATGAGAAGTGATTTTTAGATCTGAATCTTGCTTTTCCAGTGTGATGGTGTGTCCAGGACTTGCTATAGTGGGAGTATTGGGTTCTGATGATGCCAAGGAACCTTGGTTTTTGTTGCTTACATTCTTACACTTGCCCTGCATCATCTGGTTATCTCTAGTGCTACCTACCCTTGCTAAATTTGACTGAAGCCTGGCCTTCCTGTGATCCTGGTTGTGTCAGAACTCCTCAGAATCAAGCTGTCTCTGTGATCCTATGATTCTGGGATCCTGTGACCCTGGACTAGTTAGAACGCCTGGGAGTGGAGCTTCCTCTGGGTGTTATGGGACTGGCTGTGGAGCTTGCACCCAAGCTCTGCTCAGGGCATCAGCTGTCCCAGACAGACCGGAGCTACTGGGCTGGCAGAGTTCCTATGTGCCTGGGTCCTGCTGTTCCCAGTTACTCCTGGTGTTGGGACAGATGTTGTGTCCTCCTCACCTCTGATCCTGGGAGTGTTAGAGCGCCTGGGAGTGGAGCTTCCTCTGGGTGTTGTGGGATTGGAAGGTGTTTGTTTGTATTTCCATTCAGGGTTTCTCTGTGTAGTCCTGGCTGTCCTGGAACTCACTCTGTAGACCAGGCTGGCCTCCATTGATAAAGATCTTTCCCCAATCCGTTGGTTGCTGTTTTGTCCTATTGGCACCATCCTTTGCCTTACAGAAGCTTTGTAATTTTATGGGGTCCCATTTGTCAATTCTTGATCTTAGAGCATAAGCCATTGGTGTTCTGTTCAGGAAAATTTGCCCTGTGCCCATGTGTTTGAAGCTCTTCCCCACTTTCTCTTCTGTTAGTTTCTATGTATCTGGTATTATGTGGAGGTCCTTGATACACTTGGACTTGAGCTTTGTACAAGGAGATAAGAATGGATCGATTTGCATTCTTCTACATGCTGGCCACCAGTTAAACCAGCACCATTTGTTGAAAATGTCAAAGCTTCTTTGTCAAAGATCAAGTGACCATAGGTGTGTGGTTTCATTTCTGGGTCTTCATTTCTGTTCCATTGATCTACCTGTCTATCTCTGTACCAATACCATGCAGATTTTTATCACTATTCCTCTGTAGTATAGCTTGAGGTCAGGGATGGTGATTCCCCTAGAACAGCTAACACCAGAGATAACCAGATGGCAAGGGGCAAGGGCAAGAACATAAGCAACAGAAACCAAGGCTGCTTGGCATCATCAGAACCCAGTTCTCCCACCACAGCGAGCCCTGGATACCCCAATAAACCAGAAAAACAAGACTCTGATTTAAAAATCACATTTCATGATGATGATAGAGGACTTTGAAAAGGACATAAATAATTCCCTTAAAGAAATACAGGAAAACACAGGTAAACAGCTAGAAGCCCTTAAAGAGGAAACACAAAAATCCCTTAAAGAATTAATTACCAGCAGTCCTATTAGTTGTTTTTGGAAAAAATGATATTTTTTTTTTCCATTGGTGTCCTCCATCAACTTGTGTGTTTGAGCTGTGCGTTTCTTCTTTACCATGGAGCCTCAGCCTAGTATGACATCAGAATGTCAATAGACCCCATTGATTTTAGGGCCCTTTGTCTGGCAGCCAGGTCAGAAGTCTACCAATGGATGATAGCAACTTGTAGGGGAAGCCAAATGGCCTCTAAGAGGGCCCAAAATTTTTAATGTTCTTCTTCCCAGTGGTGAGAAGCCCTCTTTCTCTGTAGATCATGCTGTGGACATGCCTTTTAGTAAAAGCACAGTGACTGTCTGTGAATTTGATTTTGCCCTTTCCTTTTCCACATAAGACCCTGGGTCAGATTGATTAGCCCTGATTTCTGGGCTGAAGTACCTGGCTGGTGCCCAGGTTGTTCCAGGTAGTGTAACTACTGTAGCTCCCACTTACCTGGTTTCATCTTTTATTTCCTGACAGTTAGAGACTAGCATCTGTGTCAGAAGATAACAGAGTAGCCTAATTGTTGGGCATGAGTTTCTCCAACCAGACCGGAGGGTGAGCCAGAAGCAAGGCCTGATACTCAGTCACACAGGCATTAGACAGCTGGTATTTGGTTCTTCTCGAAGGATGATTTCAACCATTTCATCTTGACCCAGAGTTACCTTGTTTGTTATTGCTCATTAAATTTGCCGTAGCTGTTATGAAACATAATGCAAAAAGGGGATACCCAGCATGCCTATGCCAAAGTATGCCCCTGAGGAATTATGCCATGCAACAAATCTGGCATAATGGAAGTTTATTTCGGGTAAAGGAGGAGGGTGAGGGTGTGGAGAAGGGATAGAAGCAGACAAGAAGACATGTAGACAGACAGACAGACGAGATCAGAGCCATGGAGTCAGAGAATGGGAGTGGGACAGAGACGGACAAAAAGGGAGAGATCGGCCAGGAACGCATGAAAACAGAGAGAGAGAGAGAGAGAGAGCAGGGATGGTGGGCAGTCCTTCTGTATGCAGCCCACATCTGAAGCATCTGGACACAGCCACAGGAGATGGTGGCAGATGACATAGCTGTTGCTAGGCCCCCGGGAGAAGCCTAGTGTAATCTCCTGGAAGCTAACATTCCTCCCTTTGTGTATAATTAAAAATGGTGAACTAGGAAGGGGTGATGGTGGGGCAGGAGTGAGGGCATCGTGTTCTTTAGACTGCTTCCTGCTTACTCACTGAGGGTGACATGTTTGGCTTAGATATGCTCGGCCCAGGGAGTGGCACTAACAGGAGGTGTGGCCTTGTTGGAGGAAGTGTGTCACTGTGGGAATGGGCTTTGAGACCCTCCTCCTGGCTTTCTGGAAGACAGACAGTCTTCTAGTGGCCTTCAGATGAAGATGTAGAACTGTCATCTCCTGCACCACGCCTGCCTGGAAGCTGCCATGTTCTCCCACCTTGATGCTAATGGACTGAACCTCTGAACCTGCCAGCCAGCCTCAGTTAAATGCTGTCTTTTTATGAGAGTTGCCTCGGTTATAGAGTACCTTCACAGCAATGGGAAACTTAACCACGACACCGGACAAGTCCCCGCCGTCTGTGATCTACGCGAATATCTACGGCTGGGAAAGTGTAGGCCCAGTGGAAGTAGTCTGTGAGGATAGAGTGGAGCCCCTGTGGGTTGACCCTCCAGGACTGTCCTGGCTGCAGTCTGTCAGTAAACAGACTTGGCAGGATGCTGAAAAATACATCTCTCTCTATATATGGACTTGTAGCAGAAGATAAAGTTAAGTAGGCTAGGGAGAAAATTTTTTTCTTAGATATATATTTGAAAGTTTTAGGCCCATGGTCTTGGTAGTTAGGTTGAGGGGAATCCCAGACTCAGGGAGTAGGGGTGCGGTCCCACCTTCAGGAATAGGTGGGAAACTTGGGCTGTTGAGCAACAGGTGTTTTTATCTGGAGTCCATTTGACCCATGAGAAGTGGATCCATGTCAATTCCCTGAAGCTTATAAGGCTCTTTTTTTTTTTTCTTTTGCCCAGCTTTGTAAAGACATGGTAAGCAGTCCTTCCTAATTCCTGCATCACAAAAATGTCTGTCAGATATATTGATCCATAAGGCTAATGATCGATGGATGCTTTTACATTACAGAGGAATTTCGAGGGACTGTTACCAAAAGCCACCTAGCTCTGTTACTTCTATAGTTTGGGCAGCTGCTGGCCTACAATTCCTCCATACCTAGGTAATATGTATTCCTTCTTAGGTCTCTGATGGGGTTGAAGACTAGATAGTTGTAATCTCACGTATAAACTGAAGTTTTTTAGGATTTAAGAAAATATTTTAAGATCTCTGAAGATGTTTTTAGGTTGGTAATGCAGGTTATGATAGAAAATGATTAGGTGCAGAACTTTGAACTCATCAAGATAGAATAGATAGTAACATACTTTCTCCAAGGCTGCCAAATACAGATGGACTGGACATTGTGAATGTAAATCTTACCTGATAGTTTTTATAATTATTTTTTATTATATATAGTTTATTGATGTTAGAAAAAAGAGCCTTTTTTGGACTAAAAGAGAGAAATGTAAAGAGAATCTCTTGTGTACTGTATGGAAGCATCACCTGTCAATAAAAAATCTGATGGCCTATTAAGCTGAGGCAGAAAATAGAAGGTAGGACAACCGGCAGAGAGAGATTGGAATTGCAGAAGATAATCAGAAAGAGATTTGCCTTGGACTCTGAGGAAATCGGATGCATGAAACTTAGGAAAGGTAACTAGACATGTGGCATATATAGAATAGAATAAATGTGATACTAAGTTATGAGCTAGTCAGAGAATTCTGCCTAGGCGTATGAAATAATAATGTCTCAGAGTTGTTATATTGGGTGCAGGGATGAGGGTGGAAAAACAACACATGGTTATAAGAATCCAACTAGTTCCTTTTGTAAACTCTAGTCTCTTGTTAATCTCTCCCCCACGAGAGTATTGCAGGCTCCTTGCCAGCGTTCATTTTCTGACTGTAATGGGTCCATTTCGGCATTAGTAAAAAAAAAAAAAAAGTATCACAATTTCTACTGGATCTATTCCTGCAAATCAGTAAAGTCTCATTTTTCCTATCAGTATAAATTCAGAAACCATTTCTATATGGGTCTTTAATGTTTTTTTACTCTGCTGGTGTGGTAAAAATGTCCATTCTAAGATCTTATCTTCTCTCTGCATAAGAATTCCTATAGGAGAATAAGTAGAAGGCAAAAGAACTAAAATACAACTCAGCTTTGGATCTAAAGGGCACACTTGGGCATCCTGTGATTTCTTTTCTACCACAGCCAACTACTTTTCAGTTTCACCTGATAGTTTTCTTGGACTATTCAAGTCATAATCACCTTGTAAGGTTTGAGATAAATTACTTAGCTCTTGAATTGTTAATCTAATTCTGCCCCTTAGCCATTTACTATTTCTCAGCAATTTTTGAAAATCATGAAGTGTTATCTCCTGATCTGTACCTTCTGTGGTCCAATTTTCTGTAGACCTACTTTATATCCTAGACAGTTAATAGAATCTCCACTTTATATTTCTTCAGGAGCAATTTGTAATCCCCAACAAGGCAAAATTCTATTAATCATCTTTTTTTCTAAGCTTTTCATCTGAATCAGCAGGCAGGGTATCACCCATACAATGGTAAATTATAGACTGAGAAAATTGTTTACAAATTATCTCTAATGGCTACTGTACAAAATATTGTCACTAGGTAGGACTGTTTAACATTCCTTATGGAAAGGCTTTCCACTCACACCTTTGCTTATGTTCTTATGCTTGCCTTTTGCCGTCTGTTTATCTCTGGTTTTAACTGGCCAGGGTTTCTCAGACTATAGGCAGGTAGAACTGTGTGACCTGGTTAGAGCAGGCCTACTGTGTCTCTCTGTCCTTGTGTCCTTACTTAGGTCAGACCTCAGGCTAGCTTTGGGGTCTGCGAGCAGGCATGTCATTTTGTGTTCCTGGTGATGACAAACCTCCTGGGAGACAGGTGGGCTGTTTTCCCAGTTATTTATATCCTCCTTAAAGGCCTCTATCATCTTCACGAGGTGGGATTTTAGGTCAGAATCTTGCTCTTCGGGTGTGTTAGTGTTTCTAGGGCTTGCTGTGATAGAAGAACTGGGTTCTGATGGTGCCACATTACATTGTCTTCTGTTGCTTTTGCTCTTGTGCTTGCCTTTCACCATCTGGTTATCTCTGGTGTTAACTGGCCTGGGTGTCTCAGATTGGAGCATGCCTCCTGGAAGGCAAGCAGTACTGTCTCTGGTTAGGGCAGGCCTCCTATGTCCCTGGTTAGAACCATCCTCCTGTGTCCCTTGCTAGGGCAGACTTCCTGGAAGACAGGCAAGCTGTTGGGTGGGAGGTGGGACCAGGCATACCAGTCTGCCATGGGTGCAGGTGGAAGTCCAGACCAGAAGGGCAATGGGACTCAGGCAGAGCAGGATAGAACTCATGCATACTGGGCTCTAAGGGGTTCACCTTTGCTCCTGGTTACAGCAGACCTCCTGGGAGACAGGCAGACTGTGGGGTCCCTGGTGCAGGCATACCTTTCTCCAGAATCACCATTTCTATTTTGTGTTTGTGTGATGTGTATAAGTATATTTCATATGTGTGCATTTATGCTCTCTCTGTATATACATGCATATATGTGATATGCTTTAGGAGGCCGTGACTTTTATGGATGTACATGTGAACTTCTCTCAGGAAGAGTGGGCTTTGCTGGATCCTTCCCAGAAGAGTCTCTACAAAGATGTCATGCTGGAAACCTACTGGAACCTTACTTGTATAGGTAATAACATGAAATTTCCTTCACTTCATGACTTAGGGAAACAAACCTTTCTTAGAAATGAGTGCTCTTCTGTAATTTTGATTGTGAAAAATGTAGAATGTGGTGAATAAATTAGGCATTGTTCCAAGGTTCGGGGAAGACAATAATTTAAATTTTACATAATTTCCAAAAATATCTCATACATTTTTTTGGTACTGTATTTTAGGCTATGAATGGGAAGACTACAATAGTGAAGAATGTTGTCAAAGTTCTAGAAGACATGGAAGGTAATTTTCATGTGGAAGCTGATACATAATGTACCTCTGAAGAAATTTATAATGTACCCTGAAGTTTTAACAAAGAAAAAAATAATGTAACTAAGCACAGCTTTGTGAGGATTTTTAAATTGTTGCACACTGTTTTAGTCAAAGTTTCTATTTCTGAGCAAAACATCACGACCAAGAAGCAAGTTGGGGAGGAAAGAGTTTATTCATCTTACACTTCCACACTGCTGTTCATCACCAAAGGAAATCAGGACTGGAACTCAAGCAGGTCAGGAAGCAGGAGCTGATGCAGAGGCCATGGAGGTCATGTTCCTTATTGACTTGCTTCCCCTGGCTTGCTCAGCTTGCTTTCTTATAGAATCCAAGACTACCAGCCCAAAGATGGCACCACCCACAAGGGGCCCTCCCCCCTTGATCACTAATTGAGAAAATGCCTTACAGCTGGATCTCATGGAGGCACTTCCTCCCCTGAAGCTCCCTTCTCTGTGATAACTCCAGCTTGTGTCAAGTTGACACACAAAACCAGTCAGTACACACACCATACAGTTCAATCTCAGGTAGCTAATCAGTAGCCCTTTAAGAAACAAGAGAAGGAACCAAAGCCTTAGAAGATGTCATAATTTTAATCATAGCCTCATAAGAACCCTTTTGTGTAACTGTCTATCTACTTAATTTTACTCCATTAAAATATCATAAGTGACATACACATTACTTAGGGTATTAGTGTATGTCCAAGACCTGTTACAAATGAGTTATAGTAAAGCTACTGTTACTCATAGACTTGTAGTGACTTACTGTAGTCAGTTAGGCAGCAGTTTATAAGAGTTAAGAAGATTGTGGTGGTGGAGAAACTTAAACCCCTAACCATGCATCTATGAGGAACAGAGCATTAATTAAACTGTGTGGATACAACATGAACATCTTTTATTTGTTATTCTTCTTTTAATAGGTATTTCAACTGTCCTCGATATAGTACATGTAAAGCAAAGGGCTATGGAAAGAAGCAGTGCACCTCTCTCTTTCCCAGAACAATTAGAAGATATGTAGTCATCCCCACTATGAGAAGACATGGTGAATGTGATATAAGTTTACAAGTAAATGGTTTTCCGGCTTCAATGGGACTACATCAAAATACTCCCATTGGAGAAAAGCCTTATGAGTACAAGGAATGTGGAAAATCTTCTGTCTGTCCTGGTTCACTTTGCATATGTAGTGTGACTCATACTATAGGAAAATGTTATGAATACAATCGGTGTGGGAAAGATCTCAGTTCTTTTTCTTCTCAGAGATACAAAATAGCTCATCTAGGAAAAGGAAGTGGTGAATGTGAGCCAAGTAGTAAAAGCTTTAACCATCACAGGTATCTTAAAATACAGAATACGACCTACAATGAAGAGTATCTCTATGATTGTATTCAATATGATAAAGCCCCTTTACAATTACACCAAAGAACTAATTCCAAAATAACATCCTATGAATATAATGAAGGAGATAAAGACATTACATTTTACAGTAATCATCACTTATGTAGAATGAATACTAGAGACACAAAGTATGAATATCATCAATGTGGTAAAACCTTTGCATGTCCTAGTTACCTTCAAATACATGAAAGAATTCATAGTAGAAAGAAATCCTATGAATGTAATCAGTGTGGTAAAGTTTTTGCATATAAAAGTCATTTTCACAAGCATCAAAGAATTCATACTGGAGAAAAACCCTATGAATGTAGTCAGTGTGGGAAAGCCTTTTCATGTAATGGTAATCTTCAAATACATGAAAGAATTCACACTGGTGAGCAACCCTATAAATGTAATCAATGTGGTAAAGCCTTTGCATATAGCAATAGTCTTCACAAACATGAAAGAACTCACACTGGAGAGAAACCCTATGAATGTAATCATTGTGGTAAAGCCTTTACATGCCACAGTACCCGGCAAATACATGAAAGAATTCATACTGGAGAAAAACCATATAAATGCAGTCAATGTGGTAAAACCTTTGCACGGAACAGCCATGTTAAAATGCATGAAAGAATTCATACTGGAGAGAAACCCTATAAGTGCAATCAGTGTGGTAAAGCCTTTGCATATCACAGTCATCTTCAAAGGCATGAAAGAACTCATACTGGAGAGAAACCTTATGAATGTAATCAATGTGGTAAAGCCTTTGCATATCGCAGTAGTCTTAGACTACATGAAACAAGTCATACTGGAGAGAAACCTTATGAATGTAACCAATGTGGTAAAGCCTTTGCCTGTTCCAGCTATCTTCAAATACATGAAAGAATTCATACTGGAGAGAAGCCCTTTCAATGTAAGCACTGTTGTAAAGCCTTTTCATATCGTAGTAGTCTTCACATGCATGAAAAAAATCATACTGGAGAGAAACTCTTTGAATGTAAGAAATGTGGTATGTCCTTTGCATATCTTGGTACTCTTCAAAAGCATGAAAGAATGCATACAGACAAAAAAGAAAATTCCCCTGAAGGATAATAATGAGGATGATATACCTATAAATGAGGTATAGCATTTCAAGCCACATTCATTTTCTCCCTGAGTTCCCTCACTGGTACTTGAGTAACAGTACAACTATTACATCATTAAAATGTTGTCTCCTTTTCAAACTGCAAACATATTGTCATCTAAGAATAAAGACAATTAAATTGTCTCATGACAATTTAAATAGTAAAACCTATATGTAAATGAAATTGTTATTTATGTTGTCATTATTTTTTGTGTTACGTAAGTTTATACTAAGGAAAATATACTTGTTCTTAATATTTTCTCAGAATCATAGCAGAGAATTATCTCTGGGATTGAAGGTGGTTGCTGCTAAGCTTGTTGGCCTGACTTTATTCTCTTAGATAGCTATATTACTCATGCAAGTTTTTCTCTGAATAATATACTTGGCTTTTATGCATACCAGCACACCAGGTTGTCACATAAATATTGTTGAAATCGAAATAAAGCCAGTGAATTCAGTTTAGGGCACTTGCTGCCAAATTTAACTAGATTGGTATGGTCTCTATTTTGCACATAGAGAAACTAGATAATAAACCCCTGTAAGTTGTTCATTAACTACCTATGCACACCATGGTACATGTGTATACACACAGTTTAGAAATTTTAAAAAGATGACATTAACAAAGCAAAGAAATTAACCAAAACATTGAGAGCATAGGACATTATTTACCCATTGCAAAATTCCAAGAAGTATTACTGTTCAAAACACTGAAAGTTCCTGTTTAAATCTTACATTATCCTTTCATTCTCTGCTTCAAAGATACGTCATTTTAAAAACATATGTGATCGAGGTGTAGTGGTGCATCCATGTAGTGAATCATGATTAGAAGTGTCTGATGAAATGGCCCATGTTGTTTCTAGGCACTGCAACACTAGGACTTTGTATTTTGAACCAGAATGTATGTTCAGATATTGAGCATGACATTGTAAAGCAATGTTAATCATGTGTAATTCTGTTTCATTGAAGAACCTGAGTTGGTAAAAATCAGTGAAGCTTCTCTAGAAATCAGGGCACCCTTACCTACTTTTGTGGCATCTATAAATTCTACTTGTGCTACAGTGAATTCTACAGTGCTACATCATCTGAAGCATTCACTAAAATTTACAACAGTTTTTATATCATAAGGAATAACATTTTCTATTGGTTCTTGACCAAATAATTGTTTTGTCTGAGACCTGCCCAGAATTATCAGTCTAGAAACCACAAGCTAATATAAAGTGAAAACTTTTTTGGACTAATAGAAAAATGTATCCATTCTGTCACCCTATTATCACAGAGCAATTCCATAGTGACGCTGTGAGAAAGGATAGCTAATAATGCAGGAACATGGGATAGGCTGAACCTGAGCATTCCTAAGTGCATTTTGTCCTGCTTTAATACTGTGCATGCCGGTTCAGGGCATTCTTCAGGAGATGAAGGATTAGGATTCCCCTTAAGGACATCAAATAAAGGTTACAGTTGTGCTGTGAACATTTTTAACATAGATCTAACTGAATTCAAGTCCCCTAGCTGTTTTTTTGGAAATCATTTGAGATTTTTCAGGTATCTTTTCTAAATTCTGCTCATTTGGGAATGATTACTGAAGGCATTGTCAATTTTTCTTGATAGAAAATTGGGATAATACATTGCTTTCTATTGGGGAGGCTATAGTGAATCCATAGTGGGTTAATCCAGTTTTTATTTCAACAAATAACTCTTCTAGAATTTTATTACTTTTAGCCAAAACAAAATATCACCCATATAATGTATAATAAAAACCAGGGGATATAACTCTAGCTCTCTTCAAAGCAGTAGCAACGAATCTTTGACACCAAGTTGGGGCTATTTGTCATTCCTTATGGTAAAACTTTCCAAAGACATCTTTCCATTGATTCAGATAAGTTTAAAAAAAAATGGTACACTAAAAGCAAATCTTTTACAGTATAATAGGTTATACCTTAGGAAGAGTAACAGCTGTTGGAAAGCCTTGTTGTAAAATTCCCATTAATTCCATAGTAGCATTTATTTGATATAGATCCTGTAGCAAACAACATTTTCCTCACCTCAATCACCAAAATAGGAGAATTACATCAGCTGTCAGATTCTTTTATCTGCTCTTTTTCCAGCTGTTCCAAGAATAATGGCTGGGAGACTAGAATCTTTTATTTTTTACGGGACCACTTACATACCCAAATGGGATCCTCAGGAAGCCAGGAGCCAGGTTATAGGGTGATCATGATACTCTTCAGTAGCTCCTAGCAAAAATACCCCAGATCTTGTCTGTTTTTAGAATGGGGTTTCAAAATTCAATTATTTCTTGCAACTCTTTTCTCAGACTATTTCCAGCAGTTGATCCTTGTGAGAACATCATCTGTTCAGCAGGGGTATTAGGCACAAACAGATACCATACCTAGACTTTAAAGAACATCTCATAAGTTAACTGCCAGCTCTCACAGCACATATGCCTGGAAGGAACCTGATTTACCCTCATCAGTTTTCCAGTTAAGAATTTTGGAACTTTTTGAGGCCCATGGGAAACTCTTACTCATCAGAGCTCTGCTTGAGTGCCATGAATAGGCCAGTGGTAAGGCCAAGATTTATAGGAAAGAAGTGAGACATTGGCACCAATGTCTGGCAATTACATTTTTTACCAGCTGCCCATTGAGGCCTGGTGGGTCCCTCTTTAAAGACTCCATCCAGTAAACATCTGAGGACCCAAAAACATTCTGTGCCACATTCCTGAGCAGATTTTACAACAACAGTTGAACAATACATTGTCCTATTCTTAAGGTTTGGATGCCAAGAGAATCAGAAGCCATAGCCCTAATCTCACTAACATAATCTCATTCTATAGTTCCTGAAAAAGTCTGTGACCCCTGTATGGTCACACTCCTTTTGCCTGTTGTCAACTCAGACACTCCTTGTGGCAGAAGGCCCAAATATCCCAGTAGGCATGGCCTGGAGCTCCATTTCTTGTGTTAATATGTATCTGGAGTTGAGACCGAGGTCATGTCTGGAGCTGTATAAGATTTTCCTGAAAAGTTTTCGCACATGGGAGTGTTGGCCACCAAGAATGGCTGTTGGGTTGACATTCACCTCTGAAGATAAGTCTGAGGCCTTCATCCAGTTTCTATGAAAAAATAAAAAAATACAAGTAAATAAGTAAATAAAAGGCCATTCTTCACTCACTCCCACTCAGGGATCTACACTCATTTCCCCCAACAATTTCCTTGTTTACAGTGAGTATAAACCTGAAAATTTTACCCATCAAGACCTGAGCTTTGTAGACGTTGTCATTTAAAATGTCCAGAATGACCATATTTTTTTTTGGGGGGGGGGGGGGGGTTTGGTTTTGTTTTTTGTTTGCTTGTTTTTGAGACAGAGTTTCTCTGTGTAGCCTTGGCTGTCCTGGAACTCACTCTGTAGACCAGGCTGGCCTCGAACTCAGAAATCCGCCTGCCTCTCAGAATGGCCATATTTAAAGGTCTATTACCATTACCTTTATTCATTTGTTCCTTGTTGGATGGCTGCCAGTAATTAAGGCACCTTTTGGCATTGGAGGGCAGCAGCCAGAGAGAACTACTTGTGAATATGAAGGCCAGTATCAACACAGAAGTAGATGTAATCAATATCTCTTATCTTTTTCCTAAAAGGATGGGCGGCAGTCTGGCATGCAGCATTAGCATTCGCATACACCAGTTGTTTAACAATTCCCATTCCCATATCCTGATTAACCACCAGGCTATTGACTACCTGTAAAAAAAAAAAAAAAAAATGGAGTGAACACAGTTCAGGAATTGAGTCATGGGAGCAGAATTCTGTAGGGCAGCAAGACCACGCAACCAGACAGAAGTGGTGGTAAGATGGTAGCCAAGTTAAAACTCATAACTAAGAATGGCAGGAGTTCAGACTAGCTCCCAACTAGACTGCTCTTCTGGAGCACAAGACCATAGCACCTGACTCAGAGGACCATGACAACGCGTCGTGGAGCACAGAGCCTGGAGTCCATGTTAGTAGATCCCTCTATCTAGGGGTCCAAAGTGTTTAGCCAAGGAGCATCCTTCCTAGGCATCTGTCCCTGCAAAAGGTATTTACTCTCTGGTTCACCCTGAGAAAGTCGTATGCATCCTTATCCACCATGAATAAAACAGTTTGGACAAGCAAAGACTGTCTCCACAAAGGACTGCTGGGGGTGGGGGTGGGGGGCTTATCATGCAGAGCTGTGCCTAAGTCTCCCACAGAAGGCCCCATCTACACTCCTGGAACTTACTCTGAACTAAACCAGGTTCTCCCCGACTCCAGACTCATTGAAGGCCGTGCCCCCCACCCCCATTCTCAACACCTCACCGTGTCTGGGTGCCCAGGAGTTTGAAAACCACAGCCTCAGTCCCAGTCCCCGCCATTCCTCACCCAGACAAACATGGGCTTGCGCCCCTCTCTTAGACTGCATTTTTTTTTGCCTCCCCTGAGCAGCATTGTTGGCATCCCATGAGCCTGACACCTCAGCCGTGAGGCGGAAATGAAAAACCAGAGAATTCTTAGTGCTTTTGAGAGCACCACAAGAAAACAAGATGAGGTTCTTTTATCTCAGTTTCTTCAAAATGGAATTGTTCTTGTAATGTGTTTTTGTGCTTCCCTCAGGTATGGCAGATAGAAGTCTGGTTACATAAAATTATTCATTATTGCTTGCTGATATTATTCAATTAAATGTTTGGAGATTCCTTTATATGCCCCATAGAGAAAACATGTTTTTCAAGTCTGGTGTGTCCTGTGATGGCATAGAGCTTGAACTCACGAGAACTTTACTCATGAGCTTTCTTAACTGTAGAGCATTAATTGTCTGGGGCCCTGCATAAGGTTGTCTGTGGCATGAGTATTCACCTCACTGACCAATTTAGTTTTGCCAGCTCCTACTGCATCTAGTGCAGTGATAGAAGTGCACCATTGCTGCTTGAAAACATTTGTTTTTAAAGATAAGTTCTCATGTACCCCCATGGGTTTTAAAGTATAGCTGTGATGGCTACGTAAGGTAGTGTCAATGATGAGTCAAATCATTTAAAATGGTGGGTTTTAGTTGTGTAAATTGTACCTCTATAAGGTTGACTAAATTATAATGAAAATCCAAGTGCTAGAAGTTAAAGTGAGGGCTTTTAACTGGGAAAAAAAATGGGATCCTGTTACTTGGAATGATATGTGGAAGGACCCACTTGAAGCTGAGGACTTTGAGCCCTAGATCCTCATGTTTTGTTTTGTTTTTCCCACCTGAATAACATGAAATAATACCCTCATTCCCACCTTGATATATTGCCCTTTTCACATTTGACTAAGGAGATTAGTCCTTTATTGTCTACTAAACATCATTGAATTTCTATAGAAAAAAAAAAAAGCCAGGCCAAGGAATATCGATGTTCCTAAGGGCAGACTAACATTTGCCTCTCACCTATAACCAGAGTTAAGGCAAAGCAGAGTCGTGGATGGGAAGCAGAATGTGTAGGTTATGAGGATCTGCTCTATACCTCTAAAGAACTTAGTCTGCTAATTTGGTCAAGAGGTAGCAAGGGGAAATA
>JADRCC010560035.1:0-13071 GCA_019843855.1 Hylomyscus alleni
TTTTTTTTTCTAGATTTTTCTCTAGATGTTTCTGGCTGGTAGTTTCTCATACTGATTTCATGGTGCTCAAGAGCCAGCCTGGACCTCATGTTGGAGGGTAACAGTCTGCCCTAGAGACCTTGGCTCCACACAGCCCACAAAGCCACTTTGGCCCCAGAAAAATGCTCTTCACATGAATGATTTCGCTGTAGCCAGGAACTTTACCATAACTATGTATTTTCCTTCTGAACTTGGAAAAGAAATATAAGTTACATAGGCTCATGTTCTTTAGAACCAAGGGGACAAACCAGGGAAAACCTGCCCTGCCAAGTAAGATCCAAGCAGATGTACTGTATCAACATCTGGTGCACTTCCTGTCTTCGGATCATCTTCCAGAAAGAAACACCTCATATTTGGACATCTAAGAAAGACATATTTTAAAAGATTTTGTCTTTGTAAAGGAATAAAGTGATATTCCCCTAAGCTCTTTGAGCCTCCTTGCCAAGGTATTCGGTATGAAACCAGTCATGCTTCTGTCTGGGCACTAAATGTACCAAAGTCCTTAATTCTGCCCCTTGTTGCATCTTCTCCCCATCTTGCTTTCCTCCCTCCCTAGATGCAGCCGCTTTGCCCCTGAAGACAGCTCACCATGGCATCGCAGATCAGGTTTCCCATGTTGCATTCCTTGAAGCGGCATGTCTGAGTGGAGCCATCCAGGTAGACGACTGTTCTCCCGAGCTCCTGGGTAGAATAGTTATCTAATTTTATCCTCCATTGGTTAATGTCTGCTTTGATGGTCGCATCTAGAAAGAAAGGACATCAGAAAGGTGAAGTGAGAGGAAAGGCCTGTAATTCAGGCAGATCTCCTAGAGGGTAGGTTCTAGAGAAATGGAGCACTGCCAGGCTTCCCGGCTGGAGGTATGTATGCATTGGTCACATCTGTGCATTTGGGCTGTGGCTATGAAATCCCTTAGGAATGTTTATTTTGTTTTCTGACGTTAATATGTGGGTGTATCTTACCTCAAATATGTTTTGAGCATCTCAACATCTGGATGAGCCCCTGTCAGCCCACCTAGGATGACACCATGGCCTTGCCATGAAGTTTGACAGGCTGGACAAGCACAGAGAATCTGATGAGGGTTGTGGTTCCCAGCTTGCTTCCTCTCCAGCTGCTAAAAAGCCTAGGCTTCGAGCAGAGACTCTCCCGCACATGGTAGGGCCTCTGCCCACAGTGGGGCCTCACTGCCCCATCCTTCTGAGCTGATGATGGTAAACAACAAAGAGCTAGTAGAAGGAATCATGACAGTGGGTCCATGCATCGTATGAAAATGGATGGCATAACAATATTCGTTTGGGGGCTGGAGAGATGGCTCAGCGGTTAGGAGCACTGAATGCTCTTCCAGAGGTCCTGAGTTCAGTTCCCAGCAACCACATGGTGGCTCACCACCATCTGTAATGGGATCCGATGCCCACTTCTGGTGTGTCTGAAGACAGCTGCGGTGTACTCATATACATAAGATAAATTAATTATTAAAAAACAAACATGTTCTTTTATTCTGAGTCTCAGAAAACAAGGTACTTCTTGACAGATAAGGTGGTACAATAGACCCCCAGTCTAGGCTATATCTGGAGAGGCTGCTGCCTCAAAACAAGCAAACAAAACCAGAAAAAAGAGGTATTTGCTTGTTTCATGAATGAAGGTGCTGAGACCCCTACTACACTGTCACTGCCTCTCGTTAGGTGGGCTGGATTTTGAGTGCTACTCTGTCCAGTTTGAATTGCTTTTCTTTGGTTGTCTACTCCTCTCTAGATATGAGCTGACGTTGGCTTCTGCCTCACAGAACTAAGCTTTTGCAAAGCAGAAGAAGCAGTAGTGCACTAAGCAGACTTGGAAAAAAATGTGAGGAATTAGGAATTTGAAATCTCCTGCCGGGCGGTGGTGGCGCACGCCTTTAATCCCAGCACTTGGGAGGCAGAGGCAGGTGGATTTCTGAGTTCGAGGCCAGCCTGGTCTAGAGAGTGAGTTCCAGGACAGCCAGGGCTATACAGAGAAACCCTGTCTTGAAAAAAACCAAAAAAAAAAAAAAAAAAAAAAAAAAGAAATCTTCTTATGAATAAAGAGAGTAAAAGCAAGTAGAAGCGAAATTCTTCACAAGTATCACAGTCATTTCCTGAAACAAAACAAACGAGGGAAGGGGCTGGAAGATCCAGCTGCAGCGGAACTTCGCATTTGGTGGACTCTCCCCAGATCTCACCTTCACGAATACTGCTGTTCAGAAGAATTGGATTTCCATAGGAAGTGATGACATTCCCTTTATCATCAAACTCAACCTTCAGATAGCCCAGGTATTTGCCAAAGGCATAGGCCTGGACCACAGGAACCTGCCGTCCATCATCAGAGGTGACTATGAATGGGTACTTCCCAGCAGGCACTTCTTTGGAAGGCGGATTTCCTGAAATCAAAGAAGCAAATTTGATCAGGTCAGCCTTTGCATATGGCAGGCCACTGGCGGAATGACAGCGGATTTTGATTTGATGATTCACCACCTGCTGTTGGACATGGCTCGTCTCTCAGAGCCCTGTGGGACGTTTGTCACCGACTCCAAATGCCCTTTTGGCATATAAACCCTGCCATACTCTACTCAGTGGGCATTTACTAAGCTGTTTCTAAGTCTGGGGCATTGTGACTGGTGATCTGATGTGGATCAAACAGAAATAGAATATCCTTCTTTCATGCAGACTCTGTCTCTCTTCCCCCTGGCAGAATGAAAGCTAAGCCATGTTGATGCACTTCTGTTTCTGTGTAAAACCCTCCTGCCTCTGCTTCCCAAGGGTTAGGATTACAGGTGTGCACTACAGTGTCTGCCAAGCAACATGGGTAGGGAACCTGAAGTGGGTGAATTAACAATTCTCATTCTACGGGGTTGTCCAGACAATTCAGTGTCCTAAGATCCTCAGTGTGCACTGGCTAGGCATAGTAGGTACACCATTTTACTGCATGCCTCTGCCCCTTGTAAGATGAAGACATTCTCTAGAAACCTTGCGCACACACTCAAGAGCTTATAGTGGTTAATGAGAACCAAGGAGGAATGACTGAGCTGTCCCTAGGGTGTTTTGGAGCAGCCACATTCACCCTGGGGACCAGCAAGCAAATGCACTGTCTTCCCCAGCTCTTCACATCAGTCACAGTCAGCAGGCCTGGGGACCACAGATAGAAGCTGGGAGCCATTCATCCATCACCCAGAGGCCTCCTTGTTTGCCTGTGAGAGTGACCCCAGAAGAGGCATGGCGCCCTGCATCACATCACTTACCATGTTTAATTTCTTTCCAGGAGCCGCATTTATTTTTAGGTTTTTATTGTGTGGGGAGAGGTCGTATGCACGGGTCCCAGGAATCAAGCTCAGGTCTTCAGGATTGGCAGCAGGCATCTTTCCCTGCTGAATCATCTCACTGGCCTGCCCATTTAAGTTAACTTCACCCCTTCTTGATGTATACTGTGCGTGGTTCCAAGCTGGCTTTGACCTTAAAATCCCCTCCCCCTTCAGCCTTCCACATACATGTTGGGGTTATAGGTACGTCCCAGTGATAATTTATATCGGATGTCTGTGGGAGTGACGGAGCTGGGGCTGTTCAGAATCAGATTATAAAGTTGATACCCTTGGCCCACTGTGTTCCTCTTACCCACTACACACGTGACTCCTATTGGATGTTTACAAAGGGTCCCGAGAACTTCAGCACACGTTCCTTTCACACATGAATCAGTTCCGAGAGCTCGCTGTGACTATAATTTCACTTATCTCTCCAAGCCTCCCACCAGGCGGGCCACAGTATTCACTGTACTTTACACATGAGAAGACTTGACTACCAGAGCAGGTGCCCAAGGGCACATGCTGGACTGTGATGAGGAGCTGACTGGAATCCAAAAGCTGTGGGACACTGACCTCTGTCCTCTCTTCCACCTAGAGCAGCCCGCCGTAGGTTATCCTCTGAGAAGCTGCAGGTTGGTTGGGAAGCAGGCCACTCACAAAATCACACGCAGAGCCAGGTTTGTGCCTTCATGTCCCAAGCTCTTTCAGGGTCTTTTAATTTACCCAAGAACAGCCAAGGTGGCGTGCTAAGAAGAACTTACTCTAGGGCCCTGCCCCGCCCCTGTCAATGTCTGGAGCCATAACAGTGCAGGACATTAGTACCACACATGCCAGCCATACACATGCCAGCCATACACAAGCAGGAGTAACTGCTTCCAGTGCCAGGGTCCCACTGTGCTTGCAGATGATCCAGGACACCTTAGACTGACAGGGAGGAGGGACGTGACTAATCCTCTTCTTCCCCTTGGGTGCGTCTTTGGGCAAGGGCCTAGTCCCCTTCACTGCAGGGGACTTGGTATTTAGGGAAGCCTCCTCTGAGCTTTGCCAAGACTTCTTCCTTCCTCTTCTGGACAATGTTTGTGAAGTTGTAATTCCCCTAACTGTCCACAGAGTGGCAGAGAACATCCCATCCAAGTGGGAAAAAGGATTAACAAATTGCAGAAATCTGGCATTCAGCCTTTTTTTTTTTTTTTTTTTGGAAATTAAAGAGAGTGGCAAGTCAGACTTTAGCCTTTTTTAAACAGATTGTTACAAGTTAGGAACCTGCCAGCTCTGTCAAAACGCCTCAATCAGCTCAGCATGCACTCCGCAAAATCAGCATGCCTCTGGCAGGGAGCACGGACTCTCTGGTTCAGAGAGGTCTTGGTGTTCCTTTTCTGAGAACAAAAGATACAAAAAGCTTATCTCACACAGGCTTAGTCAGGAACTGCAGCTTCCTTTGTGGCTGAGGTGATGTCGGGTCTGGCCGCTAATCTCCGCTTCCACCAAGGCTGAGTCTCCCTCACTCCTCCATACTTTTGGCAACTCCAGAAAACCATTGGCAGGGAAAACAACCCAGACTTTCAGATTTTCCACCCTGTTCCCTGCTATTCAGCCAAAGGCCTAAATGTTTATTACTTTTTGCTGTGCTGGGGTATTTTTCTTGGACATGTATTTCCAAGCTCACTTCTGCTCAGATTTTACCTCACTTAATCCCTATGATAATTTTGGTTTTTTTGAGAAAGCTACACCACGATCATCACTTTTTGTTTAAAGAAAGCTTGGGCTCAAAGAGATGACGTAAATTGTTAGACAGTATTGACTGAACCAGGGAACAAACTGAGCCTCTAAGAGTATCAAGCCCTTTCTACAATCCCAAGACAGATTCCAGTGGAAGAAAAAATGAAATCTTGCATGCAAGACCACCAAACAGCAGAGCTAAGGTGGCACAAGCTTCCAGCCTGTGACAAACTCAGTGCTCAGGGCACCAGGGCCTGTGAGTTCTCAGGAGTTGACCAACTTTCCTTATAACAACCCTGCTTGGGGTTGGAACCCAACTGCCCTTTATTTACAGTCATTCTCTTCATTCAGAGCTGGGCTTTCAATAGACTCATTTCATCTTGCAAAGCAACCTCTTGAGAACAAGCTGCCACGAACTACTGCTGCATGCGTGCAAAATGTGGCTTTGCTCAGAAGGAAGAGGCTGCTGAAGCTGGGCCAGGCAGAGGCTATGTAAAAGGACGAGAGTGAGTGGTCACTGGAATGAAGAAAGTCCTTGTCTGACCTAACAAATACCCAGGGAGGTCACAGCTAAGGCTGCTGGTCAGACAGACCTCTGCCCTTTGGCTGATTCTCCAGTACATACAGGAAACCCTGAATGTCACCAGTTCTTATCAAGTACCTGGAAACAGTTCCTTGGAGAGTGTTTCTCTGTCCTGTGCATGTGACAAATGTTAGGGTTGCTCTGGAAAGGCATGATTATTTAAAGCCCAGCTTTCTTTTCTTGGTGCTTTTGTGTGTGTGTGTGTGTGTGTGTGTGTGTGCATGTGCGCGTGCTCACGCGCGCACGCACTCGCGTGTGTATGGGTGCGTGTGTGCTGGGCAGAGGGTTAGGGATCTCATTGTTTATTCCTGGACGGTCACTATACTCTAGACCAGGCTGGCCTCTGAGAGTTGCCTGCTTCTGCTCCCCAAGTTCTCGGATTAAAAGTGTTTTTCTCTATGCTTGGCCCCATTTTTTTGTTTTGTTTTTGTTTTTGAGATGTGCTCTCATGTAGCCCAAGTGAAGTTGACCTTGAACGTCTAATCCTCCTGCTTCTACCTCCCAAGTGCTTGAATTCCTGGCCTGTGCCACATCAGTCTTAAAACCCAGCTTTTAAAACTGTGGGTCATGACCTCATATGAGGGAGGGTATTGTGACTGAATGGCAGGTTTCTGAACATACAGTGACCAAAGATTCTACCCATGCCCAGCATGGCTCTTCATCTCCAAATGATTACCGCATTGCATCGTAGACTTCATGGTAGCCTTGGTTCTGACCACAGATGTGCACTTTGCACTGCACATGGGGTCACACTGGCAGTGACAGTATTGATCAACTCTGAAAAGGCATTGGAAATGCTAAAGTATCAAATATTCAGCCAAGACTTAAGTCTCTACATAAAAATAAGCAGATCCATCTTATTAAGATGCAAGTTTGCTTTTGTCTTTCATAAATGGTAAAAAATATGTACATGTCAACTAATTAGTTTAAAATAAGTTTCTTGCATTGATGAGATGGCTCAGTGGGTAAAAATGCATAGAATACAAGCCAAAGTTCTATCCCAGGAACTCACAGTAGAAATTAAAGGAGAACCAGCTCCCCAGGGTTTTCTTGGACCCCCACATGTGTGCTCTCAAATAGACATACCCATACTTACAAATGCACATGTCATATACATACACACAACAATAAATTTTAAAAATAAAAGAGTTTTCTTTCTGATTTATTATGCATTAAATTTTGACATTGTACTGGCTGGTTTTGTGTGTCAACTTGACACAGGCTGGAGTTATCACAGAGAAGGGAGCTTCAGTTGGAGAAGTGCCTCCATGAGATCCAGCTGTGGGGCATTTTCTCAATTAATGATGAAGGGGGTAGGGCCCCTTGTGGGTGGTGCCATCCCTGGGCTGGAAGTCTTGACACACTTTAAGAGCAGGCTGAGCAAGCTAGGGGAAGCAAGCCAGCAAGGAACATCTCCCCATGGCCTCTGCATCAGCTCCTGCTTCCTGATCTGCTTGAGTTCCAGTCCTGACTTCCTTTGTGATAAACAGCAATGTGGAAGTGTAAACTGAATAAACCCTTTCCTCCCCAACTTGCTTCTTGGTCATGATGTTTGTGCAGGAATAGAAACCTTGACTAAGACAGACATGTATGCCTAATTTAAAATATTTGTATACCCATGGTCACATAAAAATATCCTGAGCAAAAAGGGATCGTGAGAGAAAAAAAAGCTCAGAAGCCATGCTCTGAAAGTACATCATGGAGAGGTGAACAATGGCTCCTGGGATGAGCACGTGGCACAGTTGATACAGTACCTACCCAGCATGCACAAAGCCCTGAGCTTGATGTAGTGGTGGCACATGCCTGTAATCCCAGCATCCAGGAGGCGGAACCATGAGGACACAAGTTCAAAGTCATCCTTGGCTACCTAGCAAGTTCTAGGCCAGGTATAGAACCTTACCTTTAAAAAGGTGGGGTGGGGGACACATACCACACTGACTGAAAGGACCACCAGTGGTAGTCTCTATCTTTCCTTGTTACTCTAACACAGCAGTGATGCATGTAACCCTGTCCAAGGATAAGAACACATAGCAGTTTCTAATTCAGCTACTCTATAATTATTTTGGGAATTCCCATTTACTTTAGTTCTGTAGTCTTAACATAATTTCTGCTCCTTAAATACATGGATAATGTGAATGTCATATTTAGTGAATGTGTGCTTAAGTCTAGAATCAATCATTCTGAAAATAAAGTAATTAAAAAAAAACCTGCCGGGTGTGGTGGCGCACGCCTTTAATCCCAGCACTTGGGAGGCAGAGGCAGGCAGATTTCTGAGTTCGAGGCCAACCTGGTCTACAAAGTGAGTTCCAGGGCAGCCAGGGCTACACAGAGAGACCCTGTCTCGAAAAACAAAAACAAAAACAAAAACAAAAAAAAAAAAAAAAACCTGACCAATCAAATATTTTAAAAGAGCCATATAAACTCCAGCCTGGTGGTGCATGCCTTTAATGATAGCACTTGGGAGGCAGAGGCAGGTGGATCTCTGAATCTGAAGCCAACCTGGTTTACACAGTGAGACACTGCCTCAAAAAAAAAAAAAAAAAAAAAAAAGAAGAAGAAGAAGAAGAATAGGAACACAACCAGACTGGTCAGGAGACATGAACCTTCTGTACCTCCAAAGGCTGGCTTCAAAAGGAACACACAGTGAGGAAGCTCTAGGAACCAGAGGGGCTCCAACAGTGGGATGGGACATGGGGGCCTGAGAGTAGAGTTCTGAAGCTGTCTGCCAATGACCAAGTCTCAGCCTTGTGTGAGAAGTGAAGTGACTGAGGTGGCATGGAGGTGACAGTCATTCAGGGTATTGGAGAAGGATTCTGTGAGCCTGGGGTACTGCATCTATTGTCCACACAGATGCTCTTCCTCCCAGGATGCTGGCAGGAGCTGGTGTGCAGACAATAGATAGGAAATTGGGTACTAACCACTTGATGATATGGAAGGATGCTAGGAAGCCATTGGTACAGTAGTAATGTGGGGGCAGGTGGTATGAGCCCCACACTTACGGTAGTAGCTTGCAGACATTATATATTGTTCTACCAAAAAAAAAAAAAAAGAAAAAAAAGAAAAAAGAAAGAAAGGAAGAAAAGAAAAGAAAGAAAAAACCCTTCCTAAAATCTTGAAGAGTAAATAGTTAATTTCTATGCATGGTTGTCTTTCTAGGAAGCAGTATGTCAGAAAGGAAGTGGTCACACATTCCCAGTACTTAGCCCTTTACTGAACTGCAGATTAGAAACTGATGTCCGTACTTATCCAAGACAAGAAGCAAATGTCCAGTCCAGCTATTGATAGGCAGACAGGAAGTAGCCCCCCAGGAGTCTCTTCAAGAGTCATAAAGTCAGGGCAGCCCTTTGGCTTGCCTGCTGCAGGCTGCAACTTGAACTTACTTTCTTACTTTTTATCATGGACTGTTTTGTGACTCCTGAGTGTAACACTTCCAGAGACACCATTTGTCTCTTGGGCCTCATTCCTGCAGCTCTGACATTTTGCAAGCCTGACTGGGAAGGCTTCTGCTCTTCAATGTGACATCAGGCCATGCCAAGGTTAGTGGAAGGAACCTGGACAGAGTTCCTCCATTGGAGGGATAACACATGCACTATTAGCCATGCTACATTTAATGTGGAGGAGGTTGTTTGTAAATGTGGGTTACAAATAAACAACAAACAAGACAAGAAGGAAACTAATTTAGTGGGCAGTAACACACATAGAAGGTTAAATAAAAGACCAGAAAATATCAGGGTGCTATTCAGGTGCTTCGGGGACGTTTTCCTTTTGGCTGTGTGCATGTCGTATGCTGCGACATTTCTTAAACTTTAAATTTCCAGCTGGGCATGGTGGCTCATGCCCATATTTCCAGCTCTTGGGAGGCTTACATAGAAAGATTGCTATGAATTTGTGTCTAGCCTGGGTTACAGAGTAAATTCCAGATCAGCTTGGGCTACAGTGAGATCTGGACTCAAAACACAAAAGGATCATAGGCTGTGTTCTTTTTGCTACATTTACTAAGTAATGTTTACCAGACTTACTTTAGCTTCTTGGTAATTTTATAAAATAGTTTAGTGAAAGATTGCTTTAAGTTCGTTTTTTCAGTGTGTGTGGTGTTTGTGTGTTTGTGGTGTGTGTGTGTGTGTGTGTGTGTGTGTGTGTGTGTGTGTGTATGAGAGAGAGAGAGACAGAGAGAAAGACAGAGAGAGAGAGAGAGAGAGAGAATAAATATGAGGATATGTCGTGGAACACATGAGGTCAGAGGACAACTTTTGGGTTTCAGTTTCTCTCCTTCCTCCATTCTGTGGGTTCAAACTCAGGTCTCTAGGCTAATACAGCAAGCACCTTTATCTGCTAAGTCATCTTGTCAGCCTGCCTGAAAATCTTTTTTTTTTTAAAGGCTGGCAAAATTTTGTTTAAACACATAAGTAGGCCTCATCTCCTATTATGTCCTTTAATTGCTAAGTTTAGTCCTCAAAAGAGAGCCAAAACACATTTTCATGGGAACAAGTTTAATCTTGGTAATCCATTATGAAATGTGAAACAAATGACTTAGACTCAGGTCAGTGTTTAAGAGACTGGATTCAGGAGTTACAGATGAGCAAGCTGCAGCTTACCCTCACATCTCTCATGTTGCAGCACTTCGCTGGCAGGGGCAATAGTTATAAGAGCAAAAGGATAATCTCCATCCCCATCAGCTTCGTGGGCTAGCAGGGCGCCATAATCAGTAGCCACACAGTGCAGAAGCCTGTGGGTGTACAAATGATGCCACAAAGTGGCACAGATGAAGACAAAAATGTATCCAAGTGACAAGGGGGGAGGCATGATTGCATCATCCGAGTAAGGGGTGGCACTCTGAACTGTTCATTTAAAGTTGTGTGTGTGTGTGTGTGTGTGTGTGTGTGTGTGTGTGTGTGTATCTCAAAACCCCATGTGGCATGGTATTCCTGTGACATTAGTGCTTCTTGTCATACTATTGGAAGGGGGATTTTACAGTCAAGATTAGCCTAGTCAACACATAACATACCTTGCTAGCCAGGACTACAAAGCAAAGTGAGACTCTGTCTCCATAAAAATGAAACAAGTAACTTGAGATTCCGTCTCAAGGTAAGATGAAACAAAATAGCAAGAAAAGAAACCGTACAACAACCATACAAGCAGGATAGCCTGGGTGCTTTGAGAGTTTTCGATTTACTTTATACCTGTCTCTGAGAGTGCACATGTCTGTACACGTACCTATTAGATCCTTTTGTAAAATGTCCTGCTTACTATGGCTCACAGCCAACATAAAGGATGCAGTGGCAGGAGCGTGCAAACTGGTTCCTGCTGTGAGTTGTAGACTTCTAAGCTACAAAGCCCCCAGGGTTTGAATAGGTCCTATCCACAGCACTGCTGTAGAACTGTAATAAGACCAGGCAAGTATGAGGACCCTCCTGAAACTGTTGTGACTTGGATGTGGCTTGTCCCTTCTGTGTTCCTGTGCTAGCAGCTTATTAGTCTCCACAGTGGTGACCCTGAAGGACAGAGGAACCTTTAAGGAGTGTCTAATGTGAGGTGATAAGGTCACTGGAGCCAGCACCCTCGGAAGAGATTAGTTCTCTTGAGACCACAGTTAGTTCTGTGTGAGGGAGTGGTTGTAACAGGAGGGCCACCACATACATCTGGTTTCCTGTCCATGTTCCTTCCTGATTCTGTCCCCTGTTGTGATGTGAGGAAGAGCCAGGGGGATGTTCACTCAAGGCCAAACTAGTGAAGTCAACTGTTTCTGGACTCTTAATCTTCAAAACTGTGATAGACTCCTTATTAGAAAGTCAATGTGGCCGGGCGGAGGTGGCGCACGCCTTTAATCCCAGCACTTGGGAGGCAGAGGCAGGTGGATTTCTGAGTTCGAGGCCAGCCTGGTCTAGAGAGTGAGTTCCAGGACAGCCAGGGCTATACAGAGAAACCCTGTCTCGAAAAAACAAACAAAAAAAAAAAACAAAAAAAACAAAAAAAAAACAAGTCAATGTGCCTAGAGGGTCAGGTGACTTGCCTGTTCAACGTCATTCAAGTGAGTTAGGAATGAGGACTTTTGACTCAATATCGTGTTTCTTTTCTTTTTATAATTTGTACTGTATCGGGGGCCCGGGCAGTGGTGGCGCACGCCTTTAATCCCAGCACTTGGGAGGCAGAGGCAGGTGGATTTCTGAGTTCGAGGCCAGCCTGGTCTACAGAGTGAGTACCAGGACAGCCAGGGCTATACAGAGAAATCCTGTCTCGAAAAACCAAAAAAAAAAAAAACAATAATAATAATTTGTACTGTATCTCACGTTCTGATTCCAAATATAACATGTATTCAGCACTTAAGAATTCTAAGAAGTTCTGTGAAAATAACAATAGTAGTGATGATGATGATGATGATGATGATGATGATGATGATGACGACGACGATACTTTCCAAACCAGATACCGAGGTGTATGCTTATAATCCTGCCATTCTCCTGAGAGGCAGAGGCAGGAGAATCACAAGACTGGGGCTAATCAGGGCTAGTTAGTGAAACTCTGTCTTAGAAAACCAAAAGCTGGGGATATAGATGTTTAAAATACAGACATGTCTGGATTCAGATCCAAGAACCACTGAAAACATCTAAAATATATATATTCATCTTTTAAAATATATTCATCTTCTACCATTGGCTGACCTTTGTCTGGAGATCAGCACTGTTTTCATTTCATTATGTGTGCTATGTGCTTGTAGCATTGACTTTTAATCATGACATGAATGAATTCTTGGAACATTTCCCAGTAAGATTACCTGTCCTCATCCAATGCAAATTATATGTGTACTGCATATTACAGCTAATACATTGTATGCTGCACACTGAATGAACATCTTAGCTTGCAGGATGTATTGAAACAATTACCTGTGTAGAGAAAGGTGTTGGAGTGTCCTCCTACCACAACGTCCACGCCTCGCACCTTCTGAGCAATGAGCTTGTCCATCTCAAAACCAGAGTGCCCCAGGGCAATGATCTTATTCACATTTAGAGTTTTTAGTTTATCTACTTCAGGCTGTAATGCAGTGATTTCATCTTCAAAGACTAAATTAGTCCCTAAGGAAGAAAATTAATGAAATGGATATTAAAAGAATTTCATTGTACTCTTTATATACTAACACACTAAGTATAATTTCTTGTTAAAGCTCTTCACTTACTAACAGCAAAATGTATGAATACATCTGGTATGAAAGCCTGAGCAGTCAAGAAAAACTTAAATCGATGTTCTTGGTTGCATTCACCTAATGTTGCATTGGGTTAAGGTTGTAGATGGTACATACAAATTATACACACATACGTAATACAATATATACACACACATATGTATATATATGTATATATATACATATATATATTACACACACACACACATATATATATATATATATATATATATATATATATATAT